>QVOB01019039.1:0-17344 GCA_014839585.1 Pseudomyrmex concolor | reverse complement strand
TATTATATATATATATATATATATATATATATATATATATATATATTTATATATATATATATTTATATATATGCACATCTTTGTATATATAAAGTTAGTATAAAATTTATATATATATTAAATTATATATATTAAATTTATATATATATATTATATAAATATGAGAGAGAGAGAGAGAGAGGAACATCAAGATAGGAACTTACTATTTTTAGTTGCTGAGTACTTGTGGAAAAGAAATTGTCGTGATCGCAAAACGTAGTCAAATAAATTGGAAGATAGACACTCACAAAGTAGTTGAAGTAGTAATATTGTTGCAATATCGAGACGCAAAAAATCATATAAACTTGCTCTTTTCACGTACGCGGATATCCAAATGTGTGTTTGAGAAATGTCTTGTTACCAGTAAATCACATGTACTTGTAACGTGCTTGTTTATGTATTTCCTCCTCTGGAAACGGTCGAACGTTATGTCTTATCAGTAGTTCGCATCGACAAATGTCAACGCGCGTCGTAAAGATTTCCGCTTTGTAACATCGCACGCAGCCATGTTAGTTCCGTAGGCGTGTTCCGTAAAAACACTTCAAGTTTCGCGAACATATCTCAAGAAGCGAAATGTGATTCAGTGTTTCTGAACGCGCGCATCTCTCTGATCCTCGAAGAACGCGGAGGGACCTCCCTGACCTCCTGCCGTTGTTCCGGCACACAGCTGCACATTGCGATTCTGGTGCAGACTGCAGTTTAGATCTTCTCACGACAATTACGCTTTTACTTATCGCCAATCGCGATATATACAAGTTGTGCAATGACGATGCAACATCAAGCGATTCATCACCAAGTAACTTGACATCTTTCACATAGAAGTGTTCGTCGAATGGGAAAAAAAACTGCCGTACAGTTGTTGCACAGTACGTATTTGACGAAACAAGGTTTATTGCCGAAGTACTTCGCAAATTAGTAAATTTTCCTAGCCGCAATATCCAAAGCGATATTTAGCTGGATATATGCCAAAACCTAACTCTTGTGTTAGATGCAGGCTTTTCTCTCTCTCTCTCTCTCTCTCTCTCTCTCTCTGTCTGTCTGTCTGTCTCTTTCTTTCTGTTTGTTTTTTTATGTCTCTTTCTTCGAGCTTTACTGCCTCTAATATTCGTTGAATATTTCCGCGTCGCATTAAAACGCTCGGTCGTCCCCTGCCGTATCGCCCGCGGGCGATATACACTCCTCGGTGGCCCTAATCGTCCCGTACGCGAGGTTAACACTTTTAATCCTTTGTACAAGCGAACGTCGTGCTAAGCTTCCCCCGGGGATATCAGAATTCCACGTTGAAATTTATCGCGCGTTCGTTTCCCGCTCCGTACTCTATTCTTTCGTTAACACTACATTTGTACTAGCTAATTTGCGCGCAAAAAAAAGTCATAAATTCCGCTATTTATTTTAATTATTTCAACTTTTAATAAAATCGTGGCCGCTGAATGAACAACAGTGGTGGCTTTTCTTTTTTCGAATGCAATCAAAGTTAGAACAGTATTGAATTTTTATGTGCTGTTAATAGGCAATGAATACACGTTGCCACGATTTGTGGAAATTTCAGATAACTGTTTCGCGTGAATAAAATACGGCAAGCAGTTTTCTAGTGAAAAATTACTTCGCGCCTCGCGTTCTGGCAGGTCTGTCGATACATCGCGAGCTCCTAATTAATGGCCGTAGTTTGCCAAGACCGCGCGTTTCATTCGTCGATAACGTCACGTAAGTTCGAAGTTTTGCCTCTGTAGTAATTCCATTAGAGAAGAAAAAAAAAGACTCATTTTCTTCTTGTATAATTACGGAACGCTCGCTCGCTTCCGGGGGCTTAAGACGGAATGACCCACACGAGAGATTTATGTCGCGTCAGCATACGATGTCGTGAGATATTGTATTTTCTCCAGAGAGGTTAGCACGTGGCCTGGTAGATGTTAAAGCTACCACGCAATCCTGTGACAGATGTGTTATATGAATAAACCAAGACGGTTTATTTCTACTTATATACACACATATATGTGTGTGTGTACATACACACACACACACACACACACACACATATATATATATATACTAAAAATCAATGCTCCAAAACATAAGTAAAAACATTAAAACATTTGCATTTTGTCATTTATTTTATCATTAATTTTATTTTAGATTATTTTGTTTGTACGGATAAATTATGTTCCAAAAAAATAAGCAAAAAACATTAAAACATTTGCACTTTTTATTCTTTAATTTTGTTTTAGATTTTGGTTTGTTTATATGATAGATGAATTATGTAATGTAAAGCTGCATGTTTCCTAGAAGGGAGCAATGAATAAACAAATAGCTCAAAGTACAAAGTAAAATGCGTTCTAAAAGCAAGAGATTGTTCATGCGAAACATGGAATGCTTCCACTTTGTGCTTTTACCTTTAAGCAAACCTTTTATCTCTTTCTCTTTCTCTCTCTCTTTCTCTTTTTATCTCTTTTTTTCTCTGTATGTGTTGACAACGAATTTGTTTATAAAATACTTTTATACAAAATTAAAGATTATTTTATACATTAAACATCTAATATCTCATTGGTAATTGTTTCAATTAAAAAACGCAAAGAAATTAATTACTCTATTCAAATGCTATTTTTTCTTGCAAGAAGTTTTCGCTCAAATTACACGCGAAATTACCGTCCATTCGGAAAAAACAAAACCGTTTCATTATACTTACTCACGTATCGTTTATTTAATTGCAACTGCGATCATCGAAGTTAAAAACTTCGAGAGAATGTTTGCGACGAACAACACACACACACACACACACACACACATGTAAGCGAGCGGTAGATATCGAGACCGACGAACTGCAATTTTCTTCGGACGACGGGAACCGCGCCGTTATCCTGAAAGCTTGATATCCCCGGCATAATTACGGGTAATTAGCTGTTACGCGCAATTGGTAATAGCCGTGTCCGGTTCCCGACATTCTCGTGAGATGCAACGCGCGCTCTAAGATGTAAGTTTTTTTTTCATTATGTCGCTTGGATTCGTGTGGATAACGTGGTTCGTCAGAAAATCTTTTCTTACAGAACAAGAAGTGTAGTCTATGTTGTAATTAAATCTATCTACATATACAGAACAAAATGACACTTATTTCTTAAAGTTGAATGCATAAAACGATATATAACGAGCAGTTTTAATTTTAGAAAGGCGTTAACGGGCAAAATTGCAGAGTCGTCGATAATTCTCATTTACCTCAAAAGTCTGGTCCCAACACTCAATTGAAATTTCACCGATTGCGTCTGGAAAGCGAACAGCAAAACTCCGCCACGACCGGAAATACCCGGGCGAAACTTTTAGCACAGAGAGTTACGCTCGTGTTTCGGTTCTTGCTCGATCGTTTTGCTCTCACGCCACACCGCCGCTTATAAAGATTTTCCCGACAAAACTTCCGGATCGTTATACCGCGCGCTCTCGCGAATCCCAGCGATGGCAACTCCGACAACTCAATTCTCCGAATGGAAAGTGTTACTCTTTCGCTATGGAAATCATAAAGTTTTGTATTGAAGAAAATAGTCGATATAAGAATCATTTTAAAGGGAAGTTACGACATAATGCGATAGTTTAAAATAATAATGCAAAAATATAATAAAACGAACGAAAAAATATTATTAATAAAGTATGAGTTTATTGACACAGATAGAAAAAAATAAAAATAGATACTTCTAAGTGAAATACAGTGTGGAATTAAATTGTTTTGCAACATATTTCATTCTCTCTGTGAAAGTTGAACATTTTCTCATTTTAATCGTCGTCGGCTGGAAAATCTACAATTCTCTTTTTTTTCTCAAAATATAGGATCGATATAGAATATCATTGCGAATATTGTTGAGGAGTGCTCAAGACGGAAATTACTCATTGTCGAAAATTGCAAATTTCCATATTGCGAAAGCGCGGAAATAAAACACACCCGGCGACAAGCTTCGACATGTATCGTCGTAACAGTTTTTGCATATATGCTTTCTGCTGTTAATGCAGTTTCCGACCTCCGATATCGCGCAATATTGGACCGCAGCGTAACTTACCTATTTGGCGGAAAGGGTCGATAAAGTTAATAAGCGCGATGCACGCGCGCGTTTTTGCGACATAAACAAAAAAAAAAAAAAAAAAATGTAAACTCTTGAAATTGCCTAGAGCTACACGCATGAAAAACATATTACGGAAAAAATATTACATGTGATTAAACGTTGTGCAAATAGAAAAATGTCCAACATTTGCACAATAATGCAAAAACACAGCGAAATATTATGTTTGTTCAAACAATTTTAAATCGCACAAAACTTTTGCAATATGTAAAACAGAGAGATATCATTCGGTAACTAACATTCTATACCGAGGATCTGATTCAATTTCTAACCTAAGGGTATTTATTGGTTTGGAATTTGGGTCAACGCGGACAATTAGGCAGCAACAGTCACGCGGGTAATCTGCTTACGAGTGTGCAACGATGCAGCCAAGTGCCAAATACATGTGTGTATACGTTTGTGCGCGTCGACACTTCCTCTACGAGGTCGGGCGCGATTTGCGCCGCGATTTCCGGCGATACCGTTACCGCGTTTCGCTCTTCCGCCGTCATAGTATATAGGTACACGCACTTCGCTCCGTTTCGAGAGAAGTGTGTAATTTATGCGCGCCAGATAATCCGCGAGCGAGCGATAATAAATCATTCATCGCGGCCAAGTCGCGTTCTCCTCCCCTTTTTCCTATCTACACTCGCGCGTCGTGAGTTGTATTCATTTACACAACGAGCACTTCGAAGAGGGCGGAAGTTTCGAGGTGAGAGAGAATATATTAGACTAGAATAGAATAGAATAGATGGATGTAGAATCTGGAACGCGCAAGTCTCATAAAATTCGCATGAAAAGTTAAAATATGTTTATACACTACATGAAATAAACAAGATGAAATAAATAGACACGTAAGATGAGACAATGGACACGGGAAATTTAGTTTTGAACTTCCGAAAAAGCTTCCAAAACTTCCAAAGACATATCCAGAAGAATGACACATCTTCGGAAAATCTGATTTATACACTTCGAAATTTCCGAGCAAAATCGGCTTGATGGCGCATGTTTAAGGGTCGTTGGCCCATTCGCTGGATCGAAGCAATTTGGCCGCAAGGAGAGGATGCGAACAAGCGGAAATTGTGCTCCGATTGACCTGTGAGACCTCCGTCAGCAGACACTGGACACGCGCGCTCAGAGAGAGAGAGAGAGAGAGATCGGCTCGTTCTTTTTTTCTCGCCGGAAGTAGGAGCGCGCACCTACCTACATATGTACGTGTGCAACGCACGGCGTGCACAGCACGCTGCACTCGCCGACCTCGTCCTCTCGTTCGCGCCATTTCAGATGCTATCGCGGCGCCAGTCGACGGGATAATGCTACTCTTCGAGGATCACGTAGAAAAGTCCTCTCTTACTCTCACTCTTGTTATTCCCCGCGTTAACCGTCTCGGACGGGTTATTTTAGAGGCCAAATGTACAAAGTACACACATTGCACGCATGTTGATCTTTCTCTCTCTTTTTCTCGTCCGTCGCGATCTCTTGTGTGATATATTCTCGTCTCGTATAAAATTCCCACGAGAAAAGGCTCGTTATGTCGAGCGTTTATTCATGAGTCTCACGAGTTATGAGTTTCGTACTCATGCGCGCGCGCCACTGACATCAATGTGCGTCCTCTACGTGTTTTGTACTCGGTGAAATGTCACTTTTTTTTTTACGTCGTTTGGTTAAATATTCTTTTTCAGACTCATTTGTTAGTAGAATTTATTAGTTTTTATTTAGGAAACAAATAGTAAAGTTTGTATCTTTATTTATTTTAAAAACAATATTAATACTTTAAAAGCAGCTGTGAAAATAATAAGAACAGAACAGAGTAGTCTTTTAGATTAGAATCGTTAATGTCAATTTGTGGTTTATAGACGAAAAAAAGTCATAAAAAACGAGAAGCCTTTTAGTTCTGATTTATATACAAAATGTTTTATTTTAGAACCACAGAATGACGTAAATTATGCTAATTACAATGCACTAAATTAATGGAAGAAGTATCTTGTTTATCTTATTATTGAATGTCCATTTACGAAAAATTAAAAATTCTAAACTTTATTTATAATAAAATTGTATCTTTTGTTTTGGAATTCGAGAAGATTCCAAAAAAATAACAATAATGTGCTATTTTGAAAATGAAGAATAATTACATATTGCGATCTACTTTTTAAACAGAGTCTGCGTCATATGCTATTTATGGCTAAATTGTAACTCTACTTTGTAATTCTTCTTGCAAAAGTAATCGAAAAGTTAAACAAGAGAAAAATCAATACTACATTAAATAAATTTGCTCAGTAAATATAAGTAGCAAAATAAGTCAAAGAAAAATTTACAAATATAAATATATATAATATTTATATCAAAGGAAATACATATATATTTAATAGCCGCACAATCGTTTGTGAGCCAGATAGATAAAGGTTATACTGAGTCGAAAAGTCTTTTACTACTTTGCGAGATTCGCAATAATTAACGAGTTTTAAAGATTTTCTTCTATTTGTTTAATTATTTACAGTTACAGGAAAACTTTATAAGAAAAAAGCATTGGAAGTTTTGCAAATGCTTTATTGATTGTTTTTTGGTTTTTCTTTTTTTTTATATTAAATTTTACCTACAAAGAATATTTAAATATTGTAATATTGTACTAAAAAAATAAAGTGTTTTTATATTTTTTTTTCAGATTCTTCTCGTAAAAAAATTAATAAAATTGTTTCTTTCTTTTTTTTCGGAATTCGAGGAGATCCCCAAAAAATAACAGTAACATTTTAAGTATTTTAATGCAATATTACAATATTTAAATATTTTTTGTAAGTAAAACTTATAAAACTTATAAAAAAAAGAAAGAAAATAGAAAAAAATCAGCAAAGCATTATTTGCAACAAAACTTGTGATGTTGTTTTCTTGTTGTTATGAAATTCTTGTAAATAATGAAATAAATAAATAGAAGAAAATCTATTTCAATATTCGGATTATTTATTTTGAGAACTATGCTTTTGCAACTAGTCATTGTTAGCTAGTGACTTTTATGTAAGATATATGTTATTATATTAACTTTTCCTATTACATCGTCGAAACACTGAGCTGTCTCAAGATTGTTCTAGATTAAGCGCAATACGCAAACGCAAGTCGCAGGTCTCGTAGAATTAATCAATCACGTTGGTCAGTTGACTGATTTGACTATGCGACTAGCCATGTCTATGAGACCTGCGACTTGCGTTTGCATTTTACGTTTAATGCAGAACGAACTTCACGCACGTGGATGCACACTCATTCGAATTTTTATTAATTAAAAACTCGGTAATCATTGCAAATCTCGCAAAGTGGTAAAAAACTTTTTGAGGATAACTTTCCGTACCTGCCCTGCCCTGCCCTGTCTGCCCACGAACGATAATACGGACACTTGTATATATAAAAAATATACTACTAATGTTTTAAGAAAAGCAAAAAAAAAAATTCTGTTAGAATTCGACGCATTCAAACACTCAAGCATTTTCATAATTTTAACTTATCTCCAAAATAGTGATACCACTCCCTACATATAATTACATAAGTTTCACATACGGGATTTTCAGTTTATTGCATAATGACACTTGGAAAGTCATATTCTTTATGGTCACCAAATATTAAAAAACAATATTCATAAAAAAAGGTAAAAATTTGAAATCGAAAGACTCCCTTAACTAGGGAAATATATGAAGTTGTAAACCTTTAAACTCTCTCTCTGCTCTTCTCTAAAATTTGCGTTTTTGAGTTACGGGATTATACGTAGGGAGTGACGACATATACGAGAATCGTTTTTTTTTTTTTTTCGACAATTATTCTCGCGCAGAGATTTTTTTATCGTTTGCGCTGTGTCTTTCTCTCTCTTCTCGCTTATACATCAGAGAAGTTATTGTCATTCTAAGAGTGTCTGAAACAAGTATATTTAAGAGTGCTGGCCGCGCGAGCAGAATCTATATTGGCTTACAAATTCGCGGCACAACTTTTCCATCATGTTTCATCATTCTTAGAAAGGATAGGGAAGGATTAAGAGCTTCAACCGGTGAAAGATTACGGCAAATTTTCGGATTTGTTCGCGAGGTTTATCTATTAATCAATCTTGCTGGTGTTTTCGTGTACATGCAACGTATATATATAGGTGCTGCTGTTTGAGATGCTCTTTCTGCCCAAGAATTCCTCGAGAACTCGAGAGAGAGAGCAGTCGAAGCGTTATAATACGAGGTGAATCGTCCCGTTCGACTCGGCAAATACTACTTATTTCCTCTTAAGATATTTCCTTTCCTTCACGAGAAACTCTCGAGACGTGATATAATAGACTATTCGTGCTGAAACGCGTGTACACACACATGATGCTATATATAATATATAAAACTTTTTGTGTGCTCCACAAATTACCTTTTTGACAAATATTCTGAGAGAAGGAAAAAGAAAGAGAGAAAGTTTAAAAAGATACTTAAAAATTTTCTATTAAAAATGTCATTTAAAATCACGCAAAATTTTTAAAAAGTATTTAAAAAGTTATTGCAAATAATTGCATTTCTAAAAGAGGAATAGATAGACTCTCTCTCTCTTTTGTTTGATGCACTGTAATATTCATTTTAACTGACGATTTTCTCGTTTAAACATGGAACAATAATCATCACCATTTTCCCTTCTCTCTGTTTCAGGTAAGCTTCTCTTTCAACCATTAGCTACGAGTGCCATCGGATACGCCAGCGCGCGAAGTCTGTAAGTCCCGGCCAGCTGTTACAGTTAATTAAATTTAATCGTCCTTCTCCCGATATTCTCATTTCACAAAGCGAATAGTCAAAGCGGGAAGAAATAGCGCACAATGATAATCACGCGGACGTGAATGCTTGCGAAGCAAAGTCTTTATGCGAATAAACGATGCACGCGATGATTTCCGCGCGACTTGATCTAATCTTCAACCGGGTACGTCCAGGTTACTTTTAATAAGCAAGAACGATAAAACAGAAACGAGTGTATATCGCGATATTAGACGGCGCTCTCATTCTTATGTGCCTTAAGCGTCTTTAATAGTCTCCCCGTCGCTCATCTATGCCGCCGTTATATACTTTCTAAAGTTGATGATTTATCGAAATTACAGCCTCGCAAAAGATGGCGCGCCTGTTTATTTCTTATTCTCAATGAACGAACGAGGTGTGCGATAATGAGAAAATGATACGGTAGAAAAAATTCTCCGGTCCTTTAAGAAATTAAGACGTAGCGGTTTATCTCGCTTCGCACTAATGTCTCGCTCGCTTGAGATATTAAATTTTTTTTTGCGCGCTGGTACATCGACTTTGGTTTTAGCGCGCGCGCGCGCGCGAGATCTCTTTTGCCGGACTCTATATACTGATCCCGTCTCCACATTCGCAGGAGTGTAAATGAAGTAGACATTATTAAAGTTGAGCCGCGTGCGCACTCGCGCGCAGTGAAAATGCAGCGCGCCTACCTCTATATAGTCACTTTCATTAATATCATTAAACTTTCCGTATTAAGAGCATAGTCCCTGCCTCGTCCTTGTTGCCTCTCTCTCTCTTTCTCGTGAAGTTTGCATTGAAATTGCGCTCCCGCATTCATCCTTCCTTCTCTTCCTCTCTTGTCATCTCTGGCACGTATAATCGATCTTACCTCGAACATGTACAAATCTCCCTGTCATTTATCTCATCTCTGTGTGATAATTGGTAATTTTTCTCCCGCTGTGTGTAAAAACGTTAAAAAGAGATTTCCACTCTCCTATATTCGTGCAAATGCAGTTATTGATTCTCTTTTCAGTTCTCTCCTTTTTGCACACACGACCAAATTATTCCCGACCACACGCGTGCGAATCTTTTATTACTCATTTAATTTCCTCTCTGATGATTTTAATTCTCACTTAAATCCAGCATTTAAATGTACATCTCTCATACCGACATGAATGTTTAATAGCAGATATTCCGAGCGACGTGACGTTATATTTATTGACGAGTTGATGATTATAAGTGAATAATGTATAAACTAATTCAACTCCATAAATAACCACAAGCAAGTCACAATAAATAAATACCTATAACATTTATTCCGATATTTCAAACGATCGGAATTGATATTACGTTATTTAAAGTACATTGGGTTTTCTCGCATTGCTTTCGAAATAGACCTCTTACGAAGTCAAGTTTCCTTATTCTCCTTTCATGATTTATTTCTCACACCTTCTGCAAGCTATGTTCGGTAAATCGTTCGCGTAAGCGAGGCTTTACGCTTCTCTCGGATTCACTTCTCGTATAGAATAAAGTATGCAAAAGTGCACACCGCACTCACTGTTCGCGAGTTTATGCGCACCAGCAGCTCGCGCGCGCGACTTCTTCCGTAAAATATTTTCCGCCGCAGAAAGATTGTGTACTTCGCTCCTTCCGTGCGATATTGGCTATACACGTCTTGGGGAATTCCAATACGGTAATAATAATCGAATAGCACCGAGCTCGCATCCACGCGTTCGCGCGCGGTTATGTCAGTAGCAGATTTAGCAGGACACAATTCTCCCTCTGAGGTTGTAAAATGATCAGCTAAAGAAATCAATTTAAATTGTAACATTTGTTACGCGTTATTTTTACGAGCTAATATATATTTGTATAAAGACCAGCCTAGTGGTCTCGCGGCCTGAGTGCGAGGGCTGCGAGTGGGAGGTCCTGAGTTCGAATCCACACCATCGGATTTTTCCGGGCCGGTCTTTATCAAGTCGAGTTTATCGATTGTAAAGCGAACAGAATCGGGCCTCCGATCGTGGATATAGAAGTGGAGTGAAAAAATATTGTAATCCTGAGGGGAATCAATTAAACTTCCTTTATCCTTGATGTGTAATGAGATATTCTCTGGTTCGTATTCAATAAAATTTGAAATAAAGGAACGGCTTCTCGAACCGGTTGCGGGATGTTTTGCATTAAATATTCAAATAGTAATAATCCAAACGTTTCGACTTTATTGTTTTAAGTCATCTTATTGTTTTAAGTCATCTTCAGTCAAATTGATGGTGATTCCAAAGCATACACATCGCACTTGATTAATACATCAATTTTAGTCGATTGAAACATCGTCCTTTATTTAAGAAATGTTGTACAAAATACAAACCACTGAAGATGACTTATATTAAAACAATAAAGTCGAAACGTTTGGATTATTACTATCTGGATATTTAATGCAAAATATCCCGCAACCGGTTCGAGAAGCCCGTTCCTTTATTTCAAATTCCTTTATTCTTTTTATATGTAATAAATAAAGTTTGTAAAATAAATTTTGTGTTATAACAGAAATCATATAAGAAATAGTGTTCTGTAAAGAGGTACAGTAAAGAGAGAGTAAAATAAAAAAAAAAAACTCTTTCAGAGAGTAAAAAGTAAGAATTGAAAAATAAATCATCTTCCAAAAAAGAAACAAATGCGGTTAGAATTTCCGGAGTTGAAATCATTTCAGAGTGACAAATAAAGGCCGAGAATTGGAAGATTGGGAACCGGAACGAGTGTCAAACTTGTGTAGCGACAATTGATACTGTGTGATGAAAAAAACGGGTACAGATTTATTTCAGAATCCCTCATGAAAACTTCGCTCTGACTCGATCGAAAATTAATTGCGCTGGACGTTCCCGTTGTACAAAAGCCAGCGTAGTTACCAATTTCGGATCGAGCCTTCCCCGAAATCCATAGTATCTCGACGCAACATCGGGGATATATACAGGGGTCAGCGGTATCTATCGTGACACTTGTCTAAAAATTAATACGCGCACATGAGCGATCGATAGATGGCTCGAAAGAGAGCTCACGCGCAACCACTTTTTTTCGTGTTTTTAGTGTAATAAAAAGTTGGTTATAGCCTCGCTGTCACGTACGCTTTCCCGTAAAGTAATTCGCTGCTGCACGTTATATTCTCGCGACATCGTCCATTTTTTAATAGCAGGATATGAGGCGGCGGAAATGATCGTCGTCTCTCTGGGAAAACGAGGCGAAATCTGCTCACTGAAACATATACAGATACACGACACACACATACAGAAATAGATGTACACACAGCTACGTTGACATAATCTGGCTTACTGCGACTTACTTTACCGAGAACCGGGCCATTCTTTTATTAAAACATTAATAGAACTATAAATATTTACTTATATAAAAACTATATAAAATATTTTACGCGCGCGGTTTGCAGTTGTGACGTAGGTATGCGATGGCTACCTCAACGATTATTTCTACATAGGAAAGATTATAATAACAAAAAAAGTTAAACACTATAATAATAAAAAAAAGATAAAGCAAAATGACAGCAAATTATTAAATATTATTTTGTAATAATAACTCAATTGTTCGTCAATAATGAATTAAAAAATTCAATTTTATAGTTTGTGTATAATTGAAATAAGTAGAAAAAATGTAAGAAACAATTTGTTCAACCTAGATATAAAGGTTTTTTTAAACATAACTTAAAAGACTAGTTTCTTGTTTTTAATTAAAAATATTTCATGAAGATTTTTTTTGTGTGAATTGATTTCGGCGTAACAACTTCTGGGAACTGCACGATTAGATTTGGATTACAATTTTATCGGCAATACATATTTATTCAGTTATGGCGCATTGTGCACTCAACGGAATAAGCGGTTTTACATTCCGATGATAATTCATTTTAACGCCGCGTATATGCGATTTTGTCGCCACTATTTTATCAGACACGCAAATATGTGCGCACACACACACATATGTATATATATATATATATATATATATATATGTATACACCTAGATATTTTGCGAATACGTGCATGTGTATATGCGAAAGTGATGCATTAATACCTATGTCTTTCAGTATCTCATTACACGCACGGAGACGCGTGTGCATTTCACGGTTGATCAAACGCATCTATATCGATGCTAAAAGGCTTTATTCTTCTCGTCTAACTCTCGCGAGCGATATGTGTATCGTTTTTCGCGCGCTTCCGTGCACGATAAGCTCAAATACAGAGAGAGAGAGAGAGAGAGAGAGAGAGAGACTTCGATGAAGACGACGCACGAAATGTCGTTATAATGTCGCGCGGTAAAAGTCGTCGTTTCTTTTTTAGAATGTAAATGTGTCGATAAGAATGTGGTAACGTCGTAAAAAGTAACATAACGCCACGGAGATTTAATTACGAACAAAACATAAATTGCAGCACCTACGTTCAAAATTAACAGTTTAATTACGATACCCTTTTTTCATATCTCGGAACTAGCTTGAATAATGCAATGGTACTTGCACTTTATGAATATAATAACGCTCGTGGAAATGTACTTTCTGTAGAAAGTATCATACAATTATCCCGAAATCATATTTTACAAAACGTCACAACGGTATAATAAGGTTTTTTTCTAAAATATAAAATACATACTATCTTCCTTAGCTAAAATATCCTATCTAGCATATCGGAAAAATCGAAAAAATTAAGAGTTTATTCTTTTGTTTATGCCATCAGTAGTTAGAACAAATTAGACACTTTTTAGACGTTTATAAAGCCTTTAGGATTTTCTAGCTTCATTTAGAAGATAAAACATGTGTGGAACTTCCAATATTTCAATATATCTTGAAAAATGCAAAAGTGCGAGATAGGATATTTTAACTAAGGACGGCAGCATACTTTATCAAATGTTTTACCAAAGATTCTTGCGTTTGAAAAAATAGCATTATATTCCCGAGTGGATATATGAAAACTCGAGATTGATCTGTGGAGAGAAAAACACTCGAGTTGCAATCGTCGAGAGCGGAGAACGGGAACAAAAATCTTTCCTAACGGGAGATTGGAGGAGAAAGACGTGATATTTAAAGTTTTCCGTTGTCGTCGTCTCGAGAAGTCTTCTTATCGCAAAAGCGGCTATTCTGCATTGATCAGCGAGGTCGTACGATCGAGCGTTAGAGTGACGATTCTCAAGAGCGACCGGAAGCAGCTTGAAAAGAAAAAAAAAGAGAAAAACTAAAATAGGAACAAATCATTGTTCGGTAACTTTTTCTTAGCGTTAGCTCGAATCGATTGTACGATTGTATGAACGACAATGCAAATACGATTCTCGCGATTTAAGTTGTTGCGAAAAATTGTTTTCGCTTTGAAAAGACGAGACGAAATATCTCAATTTTTCAATGACACATTCGGTTCTTCCTCATTCGTGAAAAAAATAGCGTCTATGTGAATAATCTAAATCGACTTTTAAGGTAGTTCTATCACGAGACAAAAAAGTTCTGACTAATAAATTCCAATTATTTATAAAATATTGTCTTCATTTTTTTAAAACAAAAAAACAGTCGGTTACCGACCATTTTAACGAAACAAATTAAGTTGAACACAGATATAAAACATTGACATATGTGGTATACGCAAATTCTTTGTGTTTACATTTCTTTACCTTATAGACTTGAGATCTTTTCCAAAAACTACTAAATCTATCTTCAAACTGTCTAAAAAGTAGACATTAAAAAAAATAATAACCAATCATTTCGATTTAATAAATTGATCTAAAGTGATAGATGTGATAGAAAAATCCATTTTAGCATCCACGAAATCCGCCCCTATGTGATAAAACTATCTTAAATTGTCGTTCTTCATTTATCAAATATTTTTTTACAAATAGTTTAGTTTATTTCGTCAATAATTATATTCTTAGTCATACATAGTACGCGTTTTTTTCTTGTAAATTTTAATAAACCTCTCTTAGCACCCATGAAATTTGGCCCTACGTGATAGAACTACCTTAAAATTCAACAAAATTCTGGATCTGTTGCCGGTGACATAATTTTCTCGAATCTCGCGATGTTTGCAAATCGCAAAAAATGATTTCTCTTAAGTTTTCCAGTCTCTTTTGGGTATTTTGTTTTGTTTATATTTATTTATTCTTTTCTTTTTGACAATTTTTGACAATCGAGAGTTTGATCCAAATTCCACGTACAATGACAATCAGTCTGCACGACTTTCCTGTGCAGAAAGTTTAACAGAATGTTTCAATTCGACTCCTTTTAGAGGAAATCGTCGTCAGAGTCTTACGACGTGCTGCTCTCGGTAGTCGGGGTATCCTACAATTTACATAGCGGCGAGTACAAATATTGATTCGCCGCGCGAGCGTCCCTCGGAATCGACTTCGTCGCAGCGACCAGCCGTGACTCCCCTCCACTTCTGCGCTCCCGTCTCTGTCGCGCGAGACTCTTCTTCAGGGTGGAAAACGTCCCGGAGCGTATCATTGCTTGTTTGCAGTGCACGACGGCAAGAGGATACACAAACACACTGACAACCGTGCATAAACTTTCACACACATATACTCGGATAAAAGAGAGCTCTCTCCCACCGGGAGAGTGACTCTTCTAGCGGACCTCACTCTCTCGCGCAATTACTAATTACTCGTTTAGCAAGTGACACATACTCGGAACGGAAGAGGGCGAAGAGGAAGGAATGGAAGCAACTCCATAACGACCTTTTGTCTTAACGATTCCCGGAGAGAACGGGGTCTCTTTTAACTAGCTTCTCTCTCTCTCTCTCTCTCTCCTTTCCTCTCTTACGCTGTCGTTAGTTGTTCCTCTCTTCTGCTCTTTTCCATCCCATCTCTGAGTCGTGTATCCGCTCGCTTTCTCCTCGACCTACTCATTCTCCTTTCATCTTTTCTACCTGCTTTCCCTCATCTTCCTGTATTATCCGAAGCTGCAGCTGCACGCTCGATCTTTAGTTATCTTCGAGCGAATTTCTTGCACCGGCATCAGATTTATGACGGTCCCGTGTAAGTGAGAAGAAGAAGCACACTATAGTCATCTTCTCATTCCGCAGAGAAGTCTTATCTGCTATTATGTGCTATTTCATTAGCTATAGTTGTAGCAAGCTCGAATTGTGAGTTACGGCTTTTCGAACGCGCGGTCGTCTCATTCCTCTCTCTCTTTCTCTCTCTCTCTCTCTCTTTTCCGTCAGAAGATATACGTGCCGCTATAAATTTATTTTCCTCCTATCATTCTTCTTTATTTCACCGGCGTGCGAACTGTGAAAAATATTAGGCTTAAAAAAGAACGTACAGAAATTTATGACTCTAACATTTAAAAAATATTACATCTTTCGCGCGCTTAAATTATTATCGCGTCGAACGTACTAATTACAATTATTGTTATTTACATCGAATGACTAATAGAACTAGAAAATATGCACTAGGATTTTTTCCCACTTTTGAAAGATCATCAGAGATTGTGTTATCGCACTTTAGTTTTATCTGTTACCTTCATACATTTTACAAGTAGGTGCGATTCGGACGATTTACCTCGGCGACGTTACCTTATCTTTAAATATGCAAGCTTTATCGTGATATGCGTCTCGAATTCTCCGGGGCGTTGCTTCACGCACGCGTGAGAGAAAAAAAAACACCAAGATGCGTCACATTATCGTCGTACGAAAGACGTTAAGTCGACACGGAATGTAAATGTTCTTCCGGCATAGGTATCTAGATTGAATCACGGGTGTATGTATATATTTGTGTCACTTTTGCTGTTCCCGGTTACGTTGTGCGTTACGTTGTCGACAATAAGAACCACCCGACTAAACGCGATTTACATTTTTATCCCCTATGCTCAAAAAATACAGTCAACTCTCCATATTTGCGCACTCGATATTTGCGCATTCCCCTTTACATATATTCAAACTAACACACGTAAGTTCTCCTTCTACTGCGCTCTATTCCACAACGCAACAAACTGCTCATGGTGTTCGCTAGTTCTGCTAGGTTAGGGTAGGAGGCAAAGAAGAGGTAATTCTATATTTGCACCTTCTTCCTCTACAGCCGCAAATATGGAGAGTTGACTGTAAAGCGCATTGTGTGACATGTATTATAATTCCAATAATGACAGAATGTAAGCAATGTCCTTTCGACCGGCCCAGCGGTCTCGCGACCTAAGTGCGAGGGCTGCGAGTGGGAAGTCCCGAGTTCGCAAATCTACATCGTCGGATTTTTCTAAGCCCGGTCTCTTTCAAGTCGAGACTGTCGACTGAAAAGTGAACTTCGGGCCTCCAATCAGAGTTCTCAAAAACTGAGCAAGAGCAACAGCATTAGAATCAGGGGAAAAATCACTTGATTAAATTTCCCATAAGAGTATCTCTATGAAAAATGTAATTATTCGAAAAATAAGGTGTCACCACATTCTCTCAGAGGATTGTGGATGGAGGAAGAATAGTATGTATATATTATAAGATTTATCGTTTTATAATATGTGTTACATCTGATTTTAAATCA
>QVOB01019038.1:0-12396 GCA_014839585.1 Pseudomyrmex concolor | reverse complement strand
ATATAATAATTTTATACACACACACATAATTTTATACACAAAAGATTATTGATCTTTTTATACTAGATTATTGATCTTTTTACAGATAATAACTGAACGTCTACCCGTATTAATACCGAACAGATGTCCAAAAGACATGCTTCTCTACCCGGGTGATGGCGCAAAAGATTCTTGGGTATGCGATTGCAGATCTCGATTCTTGTACTTCCCATTGAACGACTCATGTCACGAAGCATACAGACAGGGTCCTTGTCTGCCAGGAAATTATGTCGTTCTTCCTGAGGATGAGGCAGTTCCTCGTTGCGTTACGAATCCTTGCTCGAAAGATGGTGTGGTACCATACAATGGTACGTGTCACCGTCTCAGGACGATAGATGGACCGTGCGCCCCCAAAGGAATACTAAGTGTCAACGAGACCACATTTCAATTGGAATGCATGTCGCTAGATGTTGTGCCTTCCATGATAATCGATACTTCTCCAAAGAAATGTCCACCTGGCACTAGGAGAAGTACACTTAAAGATTGCAGACAAATACAAGTATAATTTGGGTTGTTGTATATCTGTTTTGATCATTTATTGACATGAGATATATATTGTGATATATATTATATGTTATATATGTTATAAATTGTTTTCACAGGGCTAGAGATACAGCATTATAATATCATCGCATCAGGAGATAAACTTTGATCTAGTGCTCCATATGTATCCAATTTGTAATAGAGGAACGCTTAAATTACTAACATTCGATAATAATGTTGAATTATAACGAACGTATGTCCCTCTTATTTTATTTATAATATAAAGCAATTAAATAAACTTATAATTGAAAAGCAGAAAAAGTATGTGTAAAAAATATATTTTAACTTATTAAGTATTATTTATTTATAATTTTATATTAATATAAAGTTCTTTGTCCAAATAGATAGATAAAAATATATATATTATTAATATACAAATATAACTATAAATTTTTACCTTAAACTAAAAGTGACTTTTTTTATTACAATATTAAAAAATACAAATTAAAAATTATTACTATGAGTTAAATAATATGCAATATTGTCATTGTATCATTATTATACATCTCAACTATATAATACAAATAATGTATAATAATGTAACTAATAACAGAACTAAATGTGTAATTTATTTATAAAAAAAACTAAAATTTCAAAAAAGTAACTATATTAATTCTTTAACTGTTTGACACTTCTTTCATACACACATCAACATATCATTTCTCTGACAACAATTCTATGTGCACTATAAAGTTCACAAAAAATATTATATATATAAATATGTATATATATTTACACACATACACACATTATATATTAGACATATAATCCTATTTATCTTTATGTAAATCAACAAACATTAGCATCAAATTTATTTTTAAGAGAAATATAATTTTTAAATCATCACGTTTTAACTTGGTTCTTGCTGATTGCTTGTGGTAGCTTCTATCAATCTCTGTCTTTCTCTATACATGGAAACTTTCATATTCTCCAACTGATGATATCGTAACAGCTTTAGGACAGCAAAAACAGACAAACCTACCCAAACTGACAAACTACTCCAAATGCCGAATTGGGCAGCGCCAAGTTCGATGTGAAAACCGGATGTATCGATTCCGTCCGCTTTATCGATATCATTTCCAGCCGCAAGTTCGCAGGAAGGAAATCTCTTTGTCATATTTTGGCACCACGTCATGAAACCCAAAGTTACAATAACCGCATCGATCAGAGTAACAATGGTAAGAGTAATAGAGGCGACAACATCCACAAATGCAGACAGGAAAGAGCTGTCCTCATTTCGATACATCAGCAGAGACAATCGGTAGATTTGTACCACCGATGTCACAAGAAGTAGCAAGCCCACAAATATCGTATAATTGCAATATGCTCGCGACGCCCAGTTCACCACAAATTGGCCGTCTGATTCTTGCCACACACCAGTTGAAAAGAGAAGACAGTGTCCCCTACAAGAGGAAACAAATTGTGTGATATACAATCGGAGATGCTTTAATTCTCCATCGTTGTCTTCAATTTTACCTGAATTCATCTTGATGTAAACTCATAGGCACAATAATGCAAATTGACAGAATAAGAGCTACAACGTAGCCTGCTATCTGGCTAAGCAACAAGATGTTTGTCAGTGCCATAACTTTACATCAATATACTACACGTACAGTTATCCGACACAAACTAATAGTTTTTTTACAATTTTTATGTACTGACAAATCTAGACAAAACTGTGTAATTCTCAATTATTTGTTATTAACTCAGACGCACAAACTTTATCTTTTTCCCGATTGATCTAAACATATATAACATAAATCAAACAGGCTATTCATCTGACACTTCAACAATAGCACTAACTTCAGCGGGTGTGTCCACAAATCTCGAATTCCAGGCGGAATAGAACCATGTTCGCTTGTGGCATACGCACCAACAAGTCGTTCGTGAACATGGCTATGTAGTTACCGATGTGCACCACCCGTGGACATTGCGCTGACTTGCGGAACGGCAAAACAATCACTCATGGGCCTGGCCGCTCTCAGGTTTCTCTCTGCTTATGGCGATTCCGATGTATCCACTGTAAACGCGCGTGCGTACAAACAAAGCATACTATTTTGTACACAAAATTAAACAATTTTTTTATTCGTGTAAAAATTAACAGAGAAAACTGTTTACAAATTTTTTACAATTAGAAGAACTAGTAAATTTATATATAATTAATATATAAATTTATATATAATAATATATATATAATTTTCCAATTTTGATCTGATTATTTTTACTAAGCAACTACTTTTTTAAAAATAATTTTAGATATTAGACACGATTAATTGTTGCCGTGTCATCATTTTCTTTAACGTTCACTTTATCTTTTTTCTTTCTATCAGTTATTCTTTCTATCAGTTATTTCTTTCTATCAGTTATTTCATATACTCCAAAAAAATTAATCTTATAAGATCAATATTTTTCTTCTTTGATTATAACAAATATATTATTTTGTTTTTTGATTAAATAAGTAAAATATTAACGTGCGCGTACACACACACACACACACACACACACACACACACACACACACACAGATTTTATATATATATATGTAAAACTCAAAACCACGTACATTTATCAATAAAAAAAATATAAAATAGTATGTAGCAGCATCATTCAATGTGATATTAAAGTAGCAATTATATAGCTCGATAAATCAAAATACATATGCGGAAGTTATAAGCAAATCAGCTTAAATGTTATAATTTTGTATTTACATAATTTGTTTTAATTTTTAGAAATTAAATTGTCAACACATCAGACAAGTGTCGTTGATGTTGTCATAATGAAACAGAACATAAATTCATAAAATACTTAGAGAACAATAAAGTCTTTGAAATAGTTTATTAGTTTTATTTATCAAAAAATGGTTTCATTTGTTTTACCTCCTTTAGTTTGTTATAATTCTCCTAGATTCGCGAAATAATACCACGAATTTTGTCCATGATTGTTAAAGCGTTTCATATGAAAAAAGGAAAAAAAAGAGACAAAATTGACGCTTTTCTAGTTTCATGTTATTATCAAGGGAAGAAATAAATCCTATCGTTGATACTTGCTCTCAAGAATAATCGTTTTATGATCTCTATTTGTGGTTTTTGCTTTGAAAGGGAGAAAGAGAGAGAATTTCGATTACTATTTATCTTTCTTTTTTGTTTTGATGATCGATGAAATGGCATTTTTTCTTCTAATGTTCGACACATGTGAAGAATATTACAGTTCCGATATTGACACCATTACCAAAGAAAAAGGAAATGTATGAAACTGTTGGAAATCTTTCGGTCGAATTATGTGATAATGTTCACTTCAATCAATGTACTGTGCAAGCCAACGAAAACCCTCTCCGTATCCTTGTCGCTTCAAAACTGAACACATAAATAGTTCCAGTGGACGGCCGGGTATTTCGCTACGAGCAACTTTACCCTGAAAATTACAGTTTTTAATACAGTATCGATAAAAAAAGTTCTATAAAATTAAAAAAAACTACTGTGACTCTAATAATACATCTCCAAAATAGAAACCATTATTCAAATTATGTCCATACCTTTCCTGTTGTTTGTCCATACAAGTTAAAGAAATTTCTAAGTTCGTCCTCAGAAGCTGCAGATGGTTTGTCGATTTTATTGCCCAATACAAGAACTGGACACGCACTGAGTTGTTCATCAGTCAATAATGCATCCAACTCAGCTTTTGATTCTGGTAATCTTGTTTTGTCACTTGCATCAACAAGAAACACTATTGCATCTACTGCTGGGAAATAATCTTTCCATACACGACGTGCTAAAAAAATATAAATTTGTAATGAACAATTGCTCAGTTATAAAAAAAATAATGTTAGTAATATGATGTGCATTTTATCCGTTTTTTACCTTGAGTATGACCACCAAGATCAAAAGTTGTGAATCTCATATTTCCAATAGATAATTCTTCAGATGCTACAAACAAACATTAATGTGAGCAATGCAAATATCAATTTTATTATTTATTTTAAATTTAAAAACTATTATTTTTTACAGAATTGATCAGTTAATAAAATATTGTCCATCTGTAGAAATCTTGAGAATAGTTAACATAGTATAAATAGAATAGAATAGAAACAACATAGAAAGAGATAAATTTATTCTAAATTTAGTTACTTGGATGCAATGTGGGCACATGTTGGGCTAAACGATCATCCTTGAGCATATGAAGCAATGTAGTTTTGCCTGCATTATCCAAACCTAGGAACAAAAGTTTGCCACTCTTCTTCCATAATCCTGCAAAGAAGACAGAAAAATTATTGGAATTAAAATCTCATTCACCCAGTAAAAATGTGACTAAAAAATACAGCTTAGAAATTTTAATTGCTTTGCAACACAAGTCTGTACAAATAAAACACACGGTGTTGTAAACAAGCAATTTATTTTGATTCCGGAACATCTAAAGACACAAGAAACATTTTCAACTCACCCAAATAGTTGAGCACTCCAGCGAACCAGTCCCAAATAAACATATTTGTAGTTTTCGAGAGTCTCTTACACGTACTTTACTGTGTGCTTGCAAGTGTATGTGTTAACTAACGAATGACTCTGCAACAATAGCAAGATGCGTTAACAAGATCACCACCGTTGATCACCGTCTGCCAACGTGACCGACCGACCGCGACTCGTACACACGCGATTACCAGCCGATTTTTTAAATTTTGCACAAAGTTTTCGGTCTCGCGCTCGGTGCACAAAGTGCAACGGGAACGCGAAAAGCCAGTTTATAGTTGTCGACGCGACACAGTGCGTGTGTTCGTTTCCGCAATGCACTTTTGTCAGCTGAACCTTTTCATATCTTCCACCGTCCTTCGCAAGGACTCACTCAATGCGATCATTTAATTTGACATGTATATGAGGTATAGAAGAGTGCAGTCGTAGCGAAACGAGATTATATACGTGGGATTTTTGTTGCAATTTTGTCTTCACTTTTGCTACGCAATTCAGAATCAACTTACGAGGAGATGACGACTCACCGTGCGTGTCTCATTCAATGACACTGAATAATTGTCGTGTTTTATAAAATCTCGCGAATCACTATATACATACAAACAACCGAGAAGTCTCGAGAAGCAAACTGATCAACGAAGAACCCGCATGTGTCGCGTCAAAAAGCAACGATCGCGGACACGTTAGCTCGACGTATCGGTGTATGTTTGACGTACCCACTGTGAAAAAAAGTGTGTGGAAGCTGTAGGAGCGGAGAAAGGCACTTTTTCTCCCATAGAAAGAACAGTCCGACGACAAGAGCTCCGTGGCTAGCAGTTGGCACTAGATGACGTCCACTTCCGTCTACCATATTGCGTGAAAGTGCTATACATCAGGAGCGCGAAATTTTAAAAATAAATTGTGTGCATCATTAAATTCCATAAGATAAGATCATTTTCATCGACTCCCTGACTTTTATTGACCTCATTTTTTTTTTTATGAAAGCACTGCTATTTATAGACTGAACTGTCATGTTAGTTAATATGTGTTTTAGTATATTTGAATATTAGAAGTTAAATACAATAAAGAAAAAAATTTTAATATTGTTTTTATTTAAAAAGTTTATTAATAAATGTTTAATGTGTGTGAGCGATATTTTTATTACAAGTATTGAGTTTATCAAATTATTTCTATTTAGTTTTACGCATGTTAGTCTATTGCTCAACAAAAACTTCCTTTTTGTAATGTATAATAATTGCTTATTATATACTTTACATTGAGAACAACATCAATTACTTTTTTATGTCAAAATATGTACTTATGATATAGTTTGTATTGAAAAAATACTTTTTTCCTCTTTTATGTGTCTGAAGTGGATGGTAGAAAAACAGGATCGGAGAAAATTAACAAAATTGTCATTATTATCTGCGCTAATTACGATATATAGGAGAGAAGTATACCAATATTACAATTAAATAAATATTTATATAAATATATTATATAAATATATATGTATATATGTATACATATAAATTTATATAATTGTATAATTATGTTGTTGGAATTTATTTTACGATTAGAGATAATTCCCACTCCTATTCCAGGTTCCTTATTCCATAACTTGTAATATTTTCGTTGTCGTTTACGTATCTGTTTTGTTCATACCATACATATTCATACCATACATATTGTACATAAAGATTCGTAAACGCACGAGTTATAGCTATAACGCGTTTTTTTTTTGTTTTTTTTTTTTTTAAGTTACAGAATAAGTTTATACTAAACTATAATCATAATTCGCATAAATCGTTGTTCTTATTTACATAAGCAATCAATTAAATTAATTTATTTTTATTATAAAATGCGCTGATCTTATTTAATTTTGTTTACTTTGATTAAATCAAGAATATCAACAAAAACTGCATATATATTACTTGGTGTTATTACAATTATTTACATAACACTAAACATTTTTTTATACGAAATAAGTCACATACAACCTCTCTCCGTGATTTCGGATCGTGAAAAAAATAAATGTTTCATGATGATCTAACGTTTACATAGTCTATGCATGTAGCACTGTACCAAAACGTGTTTGCAAGTACTACTAAATTCATGTATAATTGTCATTGGAACTTATCCTAGTGTCTATCGATATTGCACAATATCGAGTAGATTATTAAATAAATTATAAGTAGTATGTTAGAGTGAATCTCTTGATTGACTTTATATCTTTAAGAAGAGATGAATGAAATTACGATGGCGGAATCCCACTCAATTTACTAGACGGCAGAGCGTATATCCTGCTCACAGAATCATGTGTCATATTATTGCTCTGAAAAACAGGAATATTGCAGTATTATTGAGACAAGAACGCGCTTTAAATTGCGAGAGCGAAATTTATAGCTTTCCGAAGCGTCTAGAGGATGAATCGTGTAAGTCAATCATGAACAGACTTCAATAAGGAACTAAAGATACGAATTGTTGACAAGAACATCGGACTAGACTAACAAGCGCATTGACCATACTATTTTCTTGATATATTTTTTGTTGATTGTGCAACATTTCCACGTTGCTAATATTAATTATAGATCGTTTTCTAGACCGTATATCTGAATTCCTTAAACTATGAAAGAACTGGAAAAGATTAACGTAGAACGAAATCGCGGCCTGTATCGATTTGTTTATAAACTCAGGCCAATTTATAATTAACTTAAAATAATATTGTTTTTACAGTAAGTTTTAAAAATTATTAAACCTTTGCCGGGGACTTACACTAATCCACTCTAGGCTTTCCGTACGTTTGACGTTGTGTGATGCGGAATTAAAAGTCTGGGCATCACCTGCTGCGAGGGTGCAGACTGTTGAGAACACATTTGCATGTGCGTCGGCCAGTGTGACTGTTGGCACGGATAATCGCAGTAGGCCGTGTTCCAGCAGCAATAAAACATTGCTTCCTGTCCGCAGTAAGCGCACCACTGCTTCTTCTTTATCTCCTCGATACATCGAAGTTTCTCCTCCTCGCCTTCTCTCCGAGTTTCCTCGACCAATCGTACTTTTTCCGCTTCCATGCTCGCTCGCATCTCGCGCAGAGTACGGTCTAAAAATTTAATAGTTTATTGAAGTTATATACGAATATAGAGAAACTTTCATCGTAAAGAAACCACCGTAAAAAAGTACCAGTGTTATGTTTTATTTCGGCCAGCTGTTGTTGATGTTGCCACTTCATATGTTCAATCTGCATTCGCAAGAAAAACACGGTCGCCTGATGATCCTCGGTGTCGCCGTTCTCGCCGTTGATCTCAGCGGCCTCCTTGTACGCCTCTTCCATCAACTGACCCATTCTTCGCGCGAGTTCGTTCGCGTTATGATGCAAACGCGCGCTGATCGGTCCTGCTTCCGGTGGTATTAGTTGATACGTGGAGGACGTTTCCCGTTTAGACGACTTGTCCGACGGCGGACTTTGGACACTAGGCGGATTGTGTGATCTGTTAGGAAAGGTTTTTCTAGCTTTGCTCTCCTTCGCTTGGAGCGGTTTTTTACGCACTTCTTTCGCAGTAACGGTTACTGCATCTTTGTTGCTTTGAGAGTCGGTTATGTTCGTAGCTTGGTTTACAGTCCCGGGCTTGCCTTTGTTCACTACAAGCAGCATCATAGGTTTATCCATCACAGGAATGAGCGGACGCGTTGTCATGATGGCTTGAGTAACCTTCGTGTTCGACGGTGCTGAGGTTGATGACGTTATATCTATTTCGGATATTTTTTGACCACTCGATAATTCTCCATTGTGATTCAACGGCATGTTACTCGTACCACTCGAATTCGACGACATCTGTTTCTCGTTCTCTTTACTCGCAGATGTGGACTTCAGTGCTTTTTCCGCGTTTAGTTTGTCGACCAGTCTCGTTTTTGGTTTGTATATCTTATTATTGTTCTTCACGTGTTTCGTAATTATCCTCGTCGCGTTTTCTATTTGGGAAAGCGCTGGTTTGGGATTGATGATATCCTTCAACAGAGTTTTCTTCTGCGTTCGCATTATTACATCGGACGATTCGTTGGATGGCAGTGATGCAAGCTTAGACGGCGATTTTGCTTCGTCTTTCGCTTTTTCCGGCTCATTAGTAGTACTCGAATTCATGCTACTATTTGCAATGATGGCGTTATTAGTGGTAATCAGTTGAGACGCCTTTGCACTTTTAGATTTTTCATCCTTCGTAATTTCGTTTTGAACAACCGTTGCATCTTCCGGGCTCTCTTTCATTGCAACTTCTTTGTTTTCTTTCTTCCTTAATTCATTAAGCGTCTGATTCCGATTAGTCTTTGAGGAATCCTTAATGTCAACGTCTAAGTTTTGTACTTCGGATGTTTCAATTTCCTTTTTAATATCATCGGTATTCTCTTTCGATTTAGAGTCCATTTCCTCTTTGGTGACTGTCTCGTCGCTCTGTAATTGATCTTTGACAGGACCATTTCCTTTTTTGGGAGGGGGAATTTTCTTTTTCGAAGTGGACGATTTCGTATTGGAAAACTGACTGTAAGGTTCGAGAGGATTGTAATTTGGCAACAGCAGCTTAATCTGCATCGGATCGTTCGGATCGTATTGTACCTTGGGCGGCGCAAACTTGAACTGACCAAACATAAGCGCGAGCTTTCTGCAATGCTTAGTAATCTCGCGCATGCACTCGTCCATGCCGGGCTTTCGTTTACGAGAGGACGGCGCGGGCGGTTCCTCCGAGTACAAATAGAGATCTTTTAGCGACACCCACGCACGATCGTGCTCGCCGAAAAAGCGCACATCCACTAATCCTTGAGGATTGACTCGAGGCATTGCCTTCGCTGGCCAAAACGGAAAACCCTTCAATTTGGCCCATACGAGTGGATGCGGTCTGCGACACGGCTCGATAAACCATTGAAGATTGCGTCTCGGTAAATTGCGAGCGCTAGAGTAACAATCGGGACATGCTTCAATTTCCGAAACCTCTTGACGCGCCACCTTAACGAGATGTTTCGCCGCGTTTGTCAGCTTTGATGTGTCTGCGTAAACACCACCACCTACAAATACAGAGCATATTTTTAAGCGTGTGATTTGCACGTAACGTAAAAATACGAGTTTATACAGATAAGTTTACATACACGTATTGAACACAATGCAGTTGTGTTGAATCCATTTAGCGTCAGCCATAAACGCATCGGTACTGCCGTAAAGCTTAGCTTGTACATTTGATTCTAAAATACTCAAATCCATTGGCTTGACAACGTAATCCAAGTAATTCGGCACTTCCGCAAGATCCACAGGCTTGCAAAACGGTTCGGCCTATACGCATTAAAAATATAAATTTTATTCGAAATACGTTAAATATCGTACACAAGCGAGCCACATGTACGAATGTTTAGTGTGCATGAAAAAAAATCAAAAAGGAAAATTTTACGTACCCCAGGATAATCCCGTAACTTTTCGACTACGAATTTGAGCAACATACACAATTGATCTAGGGACACCAGCGCCATAGCCGAGGAACATGTCTCGGCATTTTCGGCTTTCAAGATGGCCGCGCATTCTCCGCATATCCATTTGTCCAACGATGGCGGCATACCGCCGATACATTTACGATGCCACGAGCGAGGACAAGCGGTGCAGTAAACATCAACGCCCTCCTTGTGACATCGCCAACAAAATTCGTCATATTCAGTGCCGTTTCGTTTTTTTCTCTTAGGTCTAGTTTCATTCTCTTCAGTCGCAGGACATTCATCCGCCGGAACGCTGCAAATATTAATACACGTTTTTGCGCATTTTCTTGTTTTATACAAGATATACAAATTTCTTCTCTATTAAAAAAAAAAACATTAATAACCTTAAGGGTTTTCTCTTTCGTTTCAAAGCAGATTCTTCTTTTACTGCAATATCTTTTTTGTCAGTCTTGATTTCTTGTATTTGCGATATACATTGTACATTTTCATCTTTTTCTGTTTCTACATCGTTCAATTTATTCTGTACAGTTTCCACATTGTCAGTATTCTTTTCCTGTATACTTGCACATTCATTAACTTCATCTGATGTTGAATTCTCCTTTTTCTCTGCATTAACAACACTCTCTACTTCATTGTAGACCTCTTGGTTAATGGAATCATTAGAAGAGGTTGTTCCATCCAACTGTTGAGCATCTGGTTTTTGGAGATCAGATTTCTCAGATTCTTTATTGCTCTCTGGTGATGCCATTTTGGTCATAATCTTCAATACAAAGTATCAAATGATGAAAGGAAATATTGATATAAAGGTGCACACCTGTATCTATCTTATATCAATCTTGATATATTATCTATTTATGTAATCACATATTAGATAGCAAACATTGTATAGAACATTGATAAAGACAGTGGGATATATCATTGAAATGAGTTTGTGATACATATAAACATGTACTTTATGTATATTTCAATAATATTCAATTCATACAAGAGTAAGCTGCATTGGCTTAATCATGGCTGCAAGATATTCTGCAGTAACAACTGAACAATAATGAGATACAGTTTCTAAAGATGAAATAGATCAATATGGGATATAAATCTCTTGTGCATACACACAGAAAGTATTTTTCCTAGAATTTATATCTACGTGCAGCCGCGCTCGCAAACACGTACATACAATGCATACGAAATGCAACTAGCAATAACAAACACCTACCTTATGCACCAACTTCAAGTGTGGAGCACACTGTTGCTGACTGCAGCTAGGTCTTCAAAACTATCCTAAATTCTGATTCACGACGTATCTTCTCGACCTAACAATAGCTCCTCGAAGGCTAGTAAGTACGGAGCGATAATCAAATCACATCGTTTATTCGCTCGATTTCACACAAGAAAATATGCCCTTTTTCTACCATCTTGCCAGCTTCGCCCGACGCCGGTGGCGCCATTTCTTGGCAATATCCTTCGTAAGGTTGGTCACACAACGCTTTGTCTAGTTACATTATTTTTCGGCTGGTGGTCTGCGACAGAGAAACAGATGTATAAATGTATAAAATGTAATAACACACTTTGTCTTTATTACTTGAAGAAAGGATGGAAACAAAGAAATTTGTAAAAGTAAAACTCAATGAACTTCTGTACAACGTGGTAAAAAAGAGTTATGGCAATTTTTACTATTTGGTAAACCAGTTCTGTATAACCCTAAATCTTATTGATGCAATTTGCTCATAAGTTTGTACATAAAACGTGAAATTGTTTTTAAAAGTCTCTTGATTGAAGAGTAAATAGAAAAATTTGATATTTTTTTAAACCTCTCACGTATCGCTATTACAATAAAAAGTTCGTTGCAATTAACAAACTTCTGTAAACCAGATACTTACGTGAGAAATTGTCTCTCGACCAATTGTTATAC
>QVOB01019037.1:0-19432 GCA_014839585.1 Pseudomyrmex concolor | reverse complement strand
ATGCCAATCACAGTTAAGCGTAATGCGAACGAATGAAATTAGCGCTTAAATAAAACCGCGTTCAATAGAACAACTGCTGAATGCAAGAATGGACTATGAACACCGGCCTAAGAGCGTGGTTCAAGTTACGTTGCAAATGCTCAGAACGTCGTCGTATCCTCGTTTACAATCACGAAAGCAATAAAGACAGAATTACCTCGTGATCGATCAACACACCAGTCGTCAAAACTTGATAAACCGTAAAGGTTAGGTTCCAAACACGATTTTATCTGATTCCTTCGCTCTGCTTTTCTCACATGTCTTTTTCGGAGCAATTTTAAGGAGATGACTGACAATTACGAGCTGTTACAAGCGTTCCGGTTTGATGACTGTTCAAGTATCGTTCATGAGAGAGCTGACACAGCTTTGTAATGTTGAACAGTAAACCCATAATGCTGCTGCATCATAATCAATGACGTGGATGTAGGTTAAGTTTTTCTACTGTCGAATCGTCGAGTAGTGTGGCGGGTGTAATTTTCGCGCAAAATACATTTCACAAGCACAATGTTCGAAATCACGGATACACAGAGTAAGTGCAAGAGTCCCGGAGACCGATTCGATCAATTTGTATATCAACGAGGCAGTGATTACTTTGAGATAATAAAAGACCGGATTTTTTTTTTTTTTTTTTTTTTTTTTTTTTTTTTTTTTTTTCAGAAATCGGTGTGGGTTTGGCGGGATTCGGAATCTCCTTCCTGTTCCTTGGCGTTCTGCTACTTTTCGATAAGGGTTTACTCGCTATTGGAAATGTAAGATCACGTATCTCTTTTTTCTTTATTCGAGAATCTCATTCAACTGTTTACACAGCTCCTGTTTATATCGGGACTCGCGTGTGTGATCGGGCCATGGAGAACTTTAAATTTCTTCTTTCAAAGGCACAAGATGAAAGCCAGCGTTTCGTTCTTAGGAGGTGTTCTTGTAGTGCTTATGGGCTGGCCCATTGTGGGAATGATTTTAGAAACCTATGGCTTTGTATTGCTGTTCAGGTGAGTAGGATGGACTTTGATGAAATTTTTCACAGAGAAGTTTACTTCTGAATTATTAATTTATTACTATGTTTTTTTTGTTTTTTGTATTGCAGTGGTTTTCTACCAGTAGCGATTAATTTCTTACGAAGAGTACCAATATTGGGTACTGTGCTGAATATGCCTGGCATCAGTCGAATTTTGGACATGATAGCAGGCGATTCTAATAGAACAACTGTATGATAGCTGTAAAACGTTAAAAAGAGTATCCACACCTCTGAACACTCATCTTGGAAATCTCTGCTTGTGTATAAAGCAGTCACATGTATCATGTTCCGCATTGTTTTCATCATTCCTGATTTAGAATGTCAATAGAGATAAACAATTTTGTATAAAAAAAACAAACCTAAACTTACATTCTATAAATATCAAATGTAAGGAGAACATAAGTAAGCCTAATATGCAATTAATTAAAAGATTTTTCAATGTGTAAGTGTGAACTTATATTTACATGTATATATATTATATGAATGTGTGAAGGATTGTGTTTATATATAAAGCATTTCACAAACGTATGTAAAGAAAAAATGTTTCTTATTTTAGAATGTTTTTTTTTTCTTACACTCGGACCAAGCAGATAAAATGACCAGAGAAATGTACCTTTTACTTGACCAGATAAGCGTTTTGAAATAATAAAGGGATGTTTGATGTACATCTGTGAGACTCTAAAAATTTTGACACAAGTTCTCCACAATTCTGTTTCAATTTTTCAGAACAAAGTTCTTTGACATAAAGATTCTCACTATTGGGGAAAGGAGGAACAGAAGTTTCCGAATGTATGAAATTTTATATTATTTTTATTGAGTTGCTTTCCCTGCATGCACCCTAACATGAACAGATTAGATGCATACACTCTGAGTAACACTTTTCATCTTATTTCATGTAGTTTGAAGTGCGAAATTAAATTAAATTATAGTCCATCAGAGAAGTTCAATGGACCGGCTGAACCGTTAATTAAAATGATACCTTATTAATTTATACGAATTATGAATTATATCTACAACGGGCCGAAAATAAGGGCGGGGGGCGGCCCAGGCTACGCGCCCCGCCATCGTCGTGATAATATTTCGTCGCGCGTCCCCTTCTTGATGTGTTCGCGTGCGCCGACTTGATTCTCTCTAGGCAAAAGTTACTTTCGGTATTCCGAATAATTCGACTGGTCTACTTACAACACGTGTGTGAAACATTTTTCCAGATAACAGGTGTTCGCGGTACATTACATTCGTCTCTTTGTCACACAATTCTCTTAGTGGAATACGAAAATACGTAATGTCAGCTGAATACTGAATTTTTTTTTTTTTTTTTTTTTTTTTTTTTTTTTTTTTTTACATTTAAAACTTTTTTTGCCGAGTTTCATGCACTTAGCGAGCTGCTACATCCCCTTGAATTACTCGTTTCTTTAACCGACAAGAAAAGTCTTCTGTCTGTCGATCCGTGGGAATCGCTATCAAACCGAATGGTGTGAATAATAATGATGATATTGATGGTGAGATGTAATGAGACGAGAATTGTTTTAGTATCTTAAAGAAGATTTTTGATCTCATCGTACAGAACAAGTACGAGCGCACCACCAGTACCACGGAGAACGTTGGAGAACGCGCCTTTGAAGAAGGCATTGCCACCTTCCGTTTTGTAAATAGTGGCCCAACAGTGAAGAGTGTTTTTGTATAGAATTTCGCTCTTGGCTCGGCCAGACTGCATCATCATTCGTCTTCGTACCGTGTCGAAGGGATAGGACACGATGCCCGCGACGGTAGTTACAGCCTGTAAACAAAATTGAAAGACGAGTAAACGTGACGAACAAAAAGAAGTCCCGCGAATATTTATATGTATCAGACAGAAATCTCCTTCTCACCTGGGCAATACCCCATGAGACAAGGAACGGAGTCTTCTTGGGGTCTGGCAGCATTCCACGGGCAGTGTCATAGAAGCCAAAATAGGACGCACGGTAAATAATAATACCCTGTACCGATACACCGAAGCCACGATACAGACCGACGATACCGTCGGACTTGAAAATTTTAGCGATACAATTTCCTAAGCCGGTGAACTCACGCCCACTACCCGCTTTGCCAACGTCGGCAGCCAACCTGGAGAAAAATAAGAAGAAAAAAATGTTACAATGTGACAGACACTTCTTTTTTTTTTTTTTTTATATAAAATATTGATGAGAAACAAAAATACATAGAAAAATACATATATAACAGAATGTAAAATTTGTGAATTATTAAGGGCCACAGTTCCCCCATTCTGTGATTAACTTAATTGGTCGATCATTTCGTTGGAATTGATTATTTGTGTCATCGATTAGCCGAATTGACCAATCACACAGGCTTATGCTTAATCAGCTTAATTAACTTAATCGGATATGATGAAACTGGGACCTGATTGCTTATTAGCTTATGCTTATGGAGTTGTAAACTTTACATTGTAACGTGATCGAATACTTTACCTAGTTCTGGCAAAGTCAAGAGGATATACAAAACAAAGCGATGTGGCTCCGGCTGCACCGCCAGACGCGAGATTTCCCAGGAAGTAACGGAAAAATTGTGTGTTCTTGTCGACGCCGCCAAGGAAAACTTGCTTGTACTTGTCTTTAAACGCAAAGTTCAAAGCTTGCGTTGGGAAATATCTAATAACGTTCGCAAAGTTACCACGCCAGTAACTGAGAAAACCTTGTTCCTTTGGGATCCGTACGAAGCAGTCAATCATACCTGAAAAGTCACACATGTGAAATAAAACATACGTTTTTTTGTAACAAAACACAAATTTTTATCTTTGTATTTCGGATTTTTATTTTGACAAACAATATATAACAGTTTCCAAGCAATGTTACATAAATATAATAAAAGATCTCGAGATCGCATCGGTGAAGTGTTCGAAAAACGATTCGAACGGTCGCGTGAGCGATCTCTCGCGAAAAATTCGATTGAACAAGTGACGCGAGGCGTTCTGGAACGTGTCGCGGAATTTGATTGAATCAATTAGCGAGCGAGGTGGTCTGGAAAATTTTGCATCTCGGTCGAAAGTTGGAATCTTCGCACGTTAACGATTCCCTCCCAAGTGTCAGTTAACGGATCTAACGCGACCGGATTTCTTTCGCTCGAACGTACATGAATCAGCGAGATTAATGGACGTTCTGAAATCACGACGCGTGGAAGTAGGCAGGAGAGGAGGAATTCAATCTCGTGGCCGACGAAAGAGCGGCCATGTTGGAACCGCATCGTCATCGATCGGGGTTACGGTCTCGAGCAAGAGAGAGCGAGAAGCCACACGCCGCCATCTGGCTTAAGGACGATGCATTTTATTGAAATATCGATCGTTTGCGAAAGAGGACCGGGTGAAGAGGGACTTTTTCGTCCACATGCACACCCCGTCCCTCTCCCAAAGTTATGTAAGTCGCCGAAACTCGGCGACCCGACCTTCGTTACATAAATGCGCGAAATTCTCTCGCGCGCAGGGCACGCGACAAAGCACTCGCGTGCTCTATCGTTCTAACGGCATTACATAACGGGCTGTGTCTCTCTAATGCCTTTCCTTGTCACCCGTGACTTCGCAGGAACGAAAAGAAAAAATCTGACGGGATCGCCAGTCACATGATCCACCGGGGAAAAATCGTCATTCATGCGCGGCGTGTCCGCACTACGGATATACTCGCGCGTATATCACGCTCGTTCTCTCTTGAGCAAAGAAAAAAATCTTCACGCGGCGTGGCCACTTCGTCGTCGCCCTCGCAGTATCGGGGGACCTTTGGCGATAGCGCGCGCGTGACGCGTACCCGGTATTTTCCCGTTCTCGAACAAAAAGGAAACTGGGAAACAAAGAGGAAACTGGGAGGAAAAGACGTAAACGAGTTGATAAACGTCGCACACTCTTATAACGCTTACTACTCACCCTTATAACGCTTATCTTCGGCGATCTGCTTCGAGATGTGTTGCACCTGCAGCAACAATTTGACTCGCTCGATGGGCGCGACGGCGGTCTTGGATATCGCCGCGGCCACGCCGCCGGCCACGAAATCCTTGGCGAATGCCACGGGATCCGCGAGTCCAGACATTGTCGGGATAGATGATGGTGAAGTGCGTATGTGAGTGTGTGAGAGAGAGAGACGAACACACAGGATTCCCTGGCGATTCCAAAGTGAGTCGGGCGCGCGCCGGATGAGGAGTGAACGAGGCAGAGTTCGCTCGTCGACGGCGAAGCGGACCTCCGTCCGCTAAGAATAGCCGCGCAGGTCACGTGTGTTGCTCTGCGCAACTACGAGGAACCAACACGGTGGTCTTTCCTCGGCGTCGTCGCGCACCGCGTACTCGGAAAGACCGTGACCATCCGGAAACGCCGTGACACTCGCTCGTTCGTCCGAATTCGCGACCTTTTACCCGATCGCGGTCAAACCCTTTTGGCGACGCGCACCACGTCGCCCGCTTTCACAGCCAAGCCGATCTTTCCGCGCGCGTTTGAACGTTGCCGCTTCTCGCATCGCCGCTTACGTCGCGTCCGGTCGCGATTGGCCTATCCGCATCGGCGTCACGGATGTCGGAAACAGTCGGATTTATTACGAAGAATTACGAAGCGCGATGGCGGGAAAGCTCATTCCTCTTCTCCCCGCCGCTTTACTCGTTATATTTGCTTCAAAGGGTACGACGAGAAAAGAGGGAATGGTGAGAATATATCCTCATTTAGCGCATTTCCCGTTTGTTCCCTGAATTTCTACTACATCATATATGTTTCGAGCAAACATTTATATTTCCCTTTCTGTACAGGTACGTGTGCAAATTTCAACACTCTTTATCGCTATTATTTAATTTATGTAAATTTCTAATGGCTGCCAATCATGTGATTACACACACAGATGATACCCTGAAAGCGTTTCTCTTCGAATCTCTTCGAAGGAATCCTTATACACAGTTCAGTGTCAGTCAGCAGATACCTCAGGCGTCAAGAACGGGACGCGCGCAAGGTCACACACTCTCTTCCCGAGAGAGAAGGGGGTCATCGGGGCGCGTGACTTGCGTAATCCTGGCTCGCGGCCATCGCGTTGCGGAGAGACGCGCCAGAGTTCAATGGAGTAACGTCAAAAGCGATGTATTTATACATCCGTGTCAGCGCGGCCACGCGTTACAACGAGCGCGCGCAAACCTTGCTCGCGGAATATAGACGCGATGCTAAAATCAGCTGTCCCTCGCCGTATACACATCCGACGCGTAAAAGCGCACAGGTGTGTATGCTTTATAGAGACCACAGGCAACGCGCGTGGTCCAATACTCGAGGCATTTTCATGCGCTGATGCTCGTGTGTGCGTGTGCGACAAACGTCACACACCGCTGACCCAAGTATCTTCGTGTCGGCGAACGGTGTATGTGTCTCGCCGACCTTTCGATCGAAGCTTGGATCAGATCCGAACGCCTCGATTACGATTCGAACTATACTTGACATTGTCCTTGAAGCGGCGAGCACAAATGCGGAACGAACTTAGCGAGGACGACAATTCTTGGATGTTAAAACCATTGAGGGCTGAGAAAGAGAACTTGATGCGAGAGAAAACGCGCACAGTTTTGCGTTTAATTTATTATAAGTAGACTTGCAATAGATTGAGGCTTGACGAAAGTGTCGCAGGTCAGTATTTGTTGTTCGCTTGTTATTTAATTTTTTAAATCTCTTGGCATCAAGTAACGAATAGTTTACACCGTGACGTATTTGAAATTTAGATTTTCATTCAAAAAATTACACATCAAATGTCTCGTTATCTATAAATAACTTCATTCTACTGCTTATCTCTATCTTCATTGAAGTCTTATTTGCAGTTCTCTGGATATCTGGACAGACCATTGTTAGATTTATATCGCGCCTTTTCTTTATCTTTTGGGAAAGCACTTTGCTGCGGTATTTTGCAGAACAAAAGTCTACATCACATCTTAGATAAAAAAATAATGGGAACAACGTGGAACGAGAAAGTTCATGTACACGGTAAAAGATACACGAATTAAGACCCAGATTTTTATCAAAAGGTTTTCTGGAAGATCATTGGAATGAGGAAAAAATACGTATCGTCTTGTTATCTAAAAAAGAGGATAACAGAAAATACTTTTTTCGTTTGTGGCGACAGATATCCGAACTGATAAGACAAAGACGAGGAAGTTGATACGATAAAAAATTGCATTTTAATTATTTACGTAGAAGCGCGTGGTTCGTCTCTCTGAGAATGCAACGCGGGCGTTATCACTTCGCTTACAAAGATATAGAACGCGGGCTTCTCAAATGTCGCGTATTGGATTATAAATGGCGACCTTGGTGCGTAGACCGCTGCGTAACCATGCGTGTGCAAAGCGATTTCCCGACGAATGGTCAATGCACTTGAGAAACGTTCTCAGTTTTATTATCACTGCGAACTTGAGATCGCGCCCGATTGCAAAAACGCTTAAAGAGTCACGTGAATCTCTAAAAAAAAATACTTGCCCTTTTCGATTTAGATAAGTGAGAAAAGATTTTTATGTGAATTATTGCGTGTGTGCGCGCGTGTTATATTGCAAATTAAATATATTTTATATTAATAATTTGATCAATCATGTCTCTGTGATCTTGAGAATGTACTGACTGATTATTTTCTGATCAATTCAACTAACTCTGTTGTCCCTGATAAGTTATATATATATATATGTAAACGATATTTAAATACACAGAAGTATATGTAATACTCTTACATAATGTTTGAGTAATTGTGTGTATATAGACAGAAAAGTATATTAGTTTTCCGTTTTTCATGAATGTCACATATATCTTAGCGAGAGTTGTTTTTGAGAAAATGGTCTACTAACATTATCAAATGTTATTCTATTGTTATTTCTAAGTAGAAATACACTTTTTTGCGCTCTTGTAGATAATATTCCCTAGAAGTAACACTAATATAAAAATAAACATTGCATTAATTGCGAAAATGTGTGTTTAAGAGTGGAATGACACATGTATATTGTTGGCAATCTTTCGGGAATACCGCATGGGGAATATTTCAATATTGCAAAATAATATTCTTGCAATATTTCGTGCTGCAAGAGGCGGCTGTGTGAAGCTCGCTCGTCTATTATTTTGAATATTTAAACAATGGCGCGAGAAACTCTGTTGGTACGGCGTTCGGACGCAGAACACTATAGAACACGACTCAACGCTATCTGGTGTTTTGACGGCGCACAGTGAAGAAAACTCACGTACAAAAAACGACGAAAGCAAAGGGAACAAGACCAAACAGGACAGGAGTTGTTGTTGCTTGACAAGTGCGGAATACGTGAAATATCTCGAGCCGGAATTTTCAAGCCGTCGGCAACGCGTTGACTCGCGATCGCGTTTCGCGTACAATACGAAATATCGCGCGTTGACGTGTACGCCAGGTGAACACGCGAAATCGACGAGATGACGTTTGCGCGAAATTGCAGTGAGTGACTCCGTGATTTTATGCAGCTTTGTGACAATGCGACGTGATTCAGGTTAGGGCATTGTACGTATGTACATGCGCTTTCGTTAATTCTGCGCGTTAATTAAATAGCCAACTTTGATAATTATTCCGGATGTAATTACATTGCAAAAGTGTATCTCCCTCATTCGAAGCTCACGCGTTCAAAACGTTACGTTACACGGTCTATAAATGGCAGTCACTCTAATTAGGATTTTCTGTTCATTTTCAATTTAATTATGTGCGTATATACACATACGTACTTATTATTCGCTAGAAGGTGTATTTTATTTATATGTAGAGCATTAGTGACACATTACACATATTGGAATAGTATAAGATAAATATTTTTTTTATATTTCTATGATGTCACACATAACATTATGAAATGTATGATTAACATGTAAGTCTGACAATTGTTTTAGATACATAATTGTACCATGATGATATTTGATATATAAATGGTGCCTGAAGAGGAGACAAAAGTCAGCAACATGACTGAGGGTTAGTTATTCAAATTTTATTTTATAAGTATGATAAACTAATGAGTTTGCATTTTTTTTTTTTTAAAGGTGCAGAGACTCAACCTGGAAATACAGGAAATGAATCCCAGACAGGTCAACTATTGCTTAATATTATATATAGTGCATATATATATAGTGTATATATGTTGCATACATCTTTATAAAGTTAGATGTATCAAGTTTGATATAATTAAGTTAGTGTGTGTTGTATCTGTTACGTTGTAAAATAAGGTTTCATTTTTTAATCTACTGTAATTATATAGTTACTTTATTAAAAAACAACCCTCTCCCCAATTTTACATTAGTACTTAACAAACGATACAACAGACAATTAGCTTGAAAATCTAATGAACTCTTGTTTAAAAATCAATATTCTTAAAAAGAGATGAAAAGATTTATAAATTTTTCATGTATCACAGTATAGTAAAGCAGCCTAGACAGTAATAAAAATGGATTTGCAATAGATAGAAATAGCAAGCTTATGTACTTTTACAGAAGCCTTAGAAGCAAGGGCAACACATAGCGAAGGATTACATGAGGGAGCAGCGGAATCAACATCGCAAGCTGCTCTCGAACCTATGCAAGAGCTTCTTACAGTTCATGGAACTACGCAGGGGGAAAGCAGCGATGCCGTCAGTATTTACACTGCCAGTACTTCAGTGTCTGGTAATGGTAGGTTTTTAAATTTCAAAGTGATGAATTTAAATAGTGTGTGCACAAAAACGTAAGTATTTGTATCACGTTTAGAGTCAAGTTCAAGTAGAGTTAGCGCGATAACCGTGGTGTTACCTTGGGGCGCTCAGAAGGAAACAGTGAAGCCACAACAAATAGGAGACATGGATCTGAGACCAGGAGAATATGTGATGCGTATTCTGTTCGCAGAATTCACTTCACAGGCAGAGAAGAAGATGGAAGCTGTTATGACAGAACATGTAAATAATCATTAAAACTTGTTATATAGTTGAAGAGACGCTCTCTACTTGAATCTATCAATATATTAATTTCACATAGGAAAAACAATTGTCCAAAGTTCTACAAAGAGGAGAAGATCCACAATTCGATCAGCTGTTATCAGCTTTTGGTTCTGTTGCCGAACACTGTTTGCCATCGATATTGAAAGCTCTCTTTAATTGGTACGAACGTCAGCTTGTGGAGCAAGGTGGTGATCAAAAGAAACCTGCTCCTGGAAAAGAAGATCAGAAGGGAAAAAGGTAAGAGAGACATAAAAAGAAAAAAATTAGAGAAGATTTAAAAAAAGGAAAATTATGTAATGAATTTTTATATAAATATCAATAAAAAATATATTATTCCAGCATTATGTACACCATAGTGTCAGGTAGTGTAGAAACGGTTGAAAGAAGCGAGGCAGATCTGTTGCAAGAGCGTAGAGATCTTGCTGTCGAATTCATATTTTGCTTGATGCTGATTGAGGTTTTACGCCAGTTGCCATTTCATCCCGGGCATGAAGATCTAGTAACTTACATAGAAAACATCGCTTTCAAACATTTTAAATACAGAGAAGGGTGAGAACTGATTCAATAGAAATTATTACAGATGAGATGACAAAATTTAACAATTTCTAAAAATGTTTAGCATACAGAACGAACCGAATGCAGCTAATATCCACATTATTGCTGATCTTTATGCTGAAGTAATCGGAGTTCTGGCGCAATCCAGATTTATGTCAGTGAGAAAACGTTTTATGGTGGAACTGAAAGAATTACGAGCTAAAGAACCAGGTCCCCATACTACACAAAGTATTATTTCCTTATTGATGGGGATGAAATTTTTCCGAGTTAAAGTAAGTATTAAATAAGATAAAAAATAACATAAATTTTTAGATTATTCATATTTTTCAAATTTGTGTATTTGGAAACTATACTAATTTTAGATGGTACCAATAGAAGAATTCGAGGCATCATTTCAATTCATGCAAGAGTGCGCTCAATATTTTCTGGAAGTGAAGGACAAAGATGTCAAGCACGCCCTGGCTGGTCTATTTGTTGAGATACTTGTTCCTGTTGCTGCTGTAAGTGTTTGCATTACGAAAATCTAATGTTTTTCATTATTGCTCGATATTATAATCTAAATTTTGTTGTCTTGATTTTGTTTTAGGCTGTGAAAAACGAAGTAAACGTGCCGTGTCTGAAAAACTTCGTGGAAATGCTGTATTCAACAACACTGGACATGTGCACGAAGTCCAAGCACAGACTGGCGCTCTTTCCTCTAGTAACTTGCTTGCTCTGCGTCAGCCAGAAAACGTTCTTTTTACAAAACTGGCATTACTTTTTAGCTATGTGTTTGTCCCACTTGAAGAATCGCGATCCAAAAATGTGTCGAGTTGCATTAGGTATGATCGAACTATTTTTTCTGTATGCATTATTCTCTCTTCCTCCTTCAAATAAATTGTAAAAAATATTTTTTGTGTTTATTTTGTTGTACAGAGGCTTTGTACCGTTTGCTCTGGGTATACATGATACGAATCAAGTGCGAGAGCAATTCGGCCACGCAGAGCAGACTGCAGAGCATAGTAAATTCTTTGTTTCCCAAAGGATCGAAGGCAGTAGTGCCGCGAGATACGCCGCTGAACATTTTTGTCAAGATAATTCAATTCATCGCGCAAGAACGATTGGATTTCGCGATGCGTGAGATTGTGTTCGACTTGCTGTCCGTCGGACGACCGGTGAAGATCATTTTAACACCCGAACGCATGAGCATCGGTCTCCGAGCGTTCCTCGTTGTAGCCGATAGTTTGCAGCAGAAAGAAGGAGAGCCACCGATGCCGCGTACCATGGGCGTATTGCCGAGCGGAAACACTATGCGTGTTAAAAAGACGTTCCTGAACAAGGTATGACGCAATTTTTTCGCGTTTAAAATACTCGTAGCATTCGTTTCAAATGGTAATTCAACATGTTCTCGTGATATTTAGATGCTGACGGAAGATACCGCACGAAGCATAGGAATGTCTTCGTATTTCCCGCATGTGCGCCGCGTGTTTGTAGACATTTTGCGCGCGTTGGACGTTCACTATGGCAGACCTCTCATGATGACCAGCACTCAAAATATGAACAAAGAGCCGGACGAGATGATCACTGGGGAGCGCAAGCCTCGAATAGACCTCTTCCGGACTTGCGTCGCCGCTGTTCCGCGACTGATACCCGACGGGATGACCGGTGCGGAATTGGTGGATCTATTGGCTCGTTTGACGGTGCATATGGACGAGGAATTGCGCGCTTTGGCGTATCAGAGTCTGCAAACTTTGGTGTTAGATTTCCCCGATTGGCGGCAAGACGTTGTACTCGGATTTACTCAGTTCTTAGCCAGGGATGTGCAAGATACATTCCCGCAACTCATTGACAACGGGTTGAGAATGTTGTTGCAACTACTGACTAGTTGGAAAAATGCGCTAACAAGTCCTAGTATAAGGTCTAAAGAGCAATCGGTGGATACTACACGAATGAGTACGCGAATAGACGTTGGTGTGAAAAAATGTGAATCAGGCCAGGTCTGCATTGACTTGTTATATTGATTTTTAAAACTGACAAGTGACAAACATGGGCATAATTGTGTGATTTCTTATTTACAGAAAGTAGAATCTGTGTCAAACATATTTTATTTGGTCGAAGGGTTCGCCTTGGTTATGCTGTGCAACTGTCGTCTTTATCCTCGGCGACTGGCTGTTCATATTCTGCGAGAAGTCAAGCTTTTATTGAAGACTTTGGGTAATTTATATACACGTCCCATTCATTACAGAAATATGTATGTACGTATATTTTGCACACATTTGTTATCTTCTCTTTTTAGGAGGACTTGAAGATGATCAGCCAGTTATCGACGTAATTGACGCTTGCTGTCCCGCTGTCTTGGAGAAATGTTATCCCATGTTGCCGCCAGCTGAAAAAGCCGCCGCCGTATCCACGTCCAATGTGGATCTGCAATGGATAGCGGACAGGAGTAGCTGTGTTTGGACAGCTGGTATTTTGCGATACTTTTTGCCGTATGTAGGTCACCAGATGTTACAGTTATTACATAACGCTGACTTTATCTCGCAGGATTTCACGACGAAAACAGCACCAAGAGCTCTTCGTCACTTAATCTAAACGGGGCTGATCCGTGGGCCAGCTGTTTGTTTGCATTTCTGGAAAAAGACAGAGTACTCACGCTATGCCCGAACGCCGTTGCTCATTCTTGGCCCATTGTCTTCACTCGCATAAATTCTCTGTTCTCAGTAGTGGATCCCACGTAAGATCAAGCTTTTGCAATTGCAACTTTTTCTATTAGATATGAATTTACGCATTTCGAGATATGATTCGAGTCTTTTATTATTTTACACACAACAGTCCGGTAAATGACAACCGAGCTTCGTTATTGAGAAGTTCGACGGCTGTGAGAAAACCGGTGAACGAGAGAGATGTTTACATGCACATATGGAAAAATTACCTGACTTTCGGGTACAGAGTTGTGCCGCCCGTACCGAATCCGGTTGTTCGATGCGCCAGTCCAGATCTGAGTCTCAGGTAAGTTGGCACAATGTATAAAACATAGACATTCATATACCATATTATGTCATATTCTTGTTATTATCTTACTTTTTGATAGTTTTTTAATACCATTCATGCTTTATTATATATCATTCGATAAATTACGCGTGCATCGCTGTGCTCGCTGCAGATGCAACTCAGAGAACTTACGTTTTAAATAATAAAACAAAATATCTCATTCAAATCACATCTGCATCGAGGCGTACGATGCACACGACTTGTCTTTGCGTTAGTCCGAGAAGGAAAGTTTCAATAAAATTCTTGGTAATTATAAGTTTCACGTTTATAGCAATACATTAGAGAGCTTTAAATGTATTTATAAAAAAAAATAAATCACGGAATAATCAGTCAATTCTCACTTGGTATTAATTGGTGTTGGGTCATATTTGATTCACAAAATTATCTCACATGTATTTACATACTTGTTTCGAGAAATATTGATTAGTTATTACATATTTTGAAAAATTTTACAAAACAGTCCATGTTTGTATCTTCTACTCTAATTGTTACTTCTCACATCCCAGCACTGTTACAAAACTTTATAATCTCTAATCTAAAATTAAACTCGAATAAACCGACGCCAATTTTATACCAAACTCGCGCTTTGCACTCGGGAGCGGGATCTACATTTGCTCTTATTCTTTTTTTCTGTGCACATTTACATTTCGCTTTATTTTTTCGCAACATCTTATGCATGCTTTCTCTTGTCGTACTCGTATCTCGTACATCTCTCTTTTTCTCTGTCTCTTCCTCTCATTCACTCTGAATATTAGAGTAGTAGTCTCTGAGCAGTAAATAATGTCTGAAGGAGCATTGGTGGTACACTGTATTGCATACTCTAGTGGTCAGCATACGGTGGAGTTTGGTGTGTTGTGCATGAGTAAGGAGTTGAGTCAGAGCCTGGAGAATCTCGGCGGGGCGCAGACCCTGCCGGGCCGATTCTCTGTACCGTCCATTTCCGGCATCTACACCCGGCACAAACGTACCAGGTGAGCCTGAAATTAACAATCGCGAAAACGAAACGACCACGTCACCTTCCTTCGATGTCACCCGGGATTTAAACGGTCGTTGGTAACTCGCACCATTATCTTCCTTTTTTTTTTTTTTTTTTTTTTTTTTATGTCGAACTTTAGCTTCGCGCTCTTGCCGGCTTAACAGTCTTCTTTATTTTCTTTCGAACTTGCGTGTACAATTCTCTCTTTGCCTTATCTTGCCTTACGACCGTTCCCGATCGCTTTTGTTGCGAGACCTAAACTTTGTTACTTGAACGCACTGTTTACGAGTTTTAAAATCTTGGTTTACGAAGGCTGGAGATGTGAGAAGTGGTGAAACGCGACAACTTCACTTTTACAGTTCGTCGCCGGACAGTCTGTCCGCGGAACGCGGTGACAACAAATCGCCGGGCACGAACGCCAGTCCTGCAGCCTTGTACAAGTTGACCGTACCTCTGCTGAGATGCGAGGCCATCGATGTCAGGGATGCTGCGGTCCAGGCGATCGGAAAAGTAAACGCCGATGCTCTGAAGTAAATATTCTTCTGTTTAAAACTTCTGAATTAGATTAGATAAGGTGACGAACGGTTTCTCGATGATTTACTTGTTGCAGGGATTTGATGGAAGAACTAGTTCCTTACATCCGCGAGGCAGTCGATCGAAAGCAGGAGAACATGAGGCGACGAAGAAGACGCGACGCATTGAGATTGCAGTTGGTACGAGTGTTGGAATTAATCGCCGAGTACGGAACATTCGGAATCTGGTGAGTTATATCGTTTTATTACTTTTCACTTTTTTTTGTCAATAATTGCAAAAGTAAACTCACGAAATTGTCGCGATATTTCTCAGTCCAGCGGTATTAGATCGCGAGACACAATCTTTACATCCAACGTTCGTCGAGTATATAGACGGCGCTCGCATCTATCTTGAAAATGAGACCGACAAGGAAGCACCCGCTGTACGAGACATCAAGTTACACTTCTGCAATTTTGTTAGAAAAATGATCAAGAGCTTCTCATGTAAGTGAAGTTTTATTTTAAATACTTTTGTTTAGAAAATATTTACATGTCGCGTCTATTGTTAATTACCTTGATCTCGTGTTTTTTTTTTTTCCAGTGGAAACGTGTTACACCTTGCTGAAGAGGGATTTAAGGAGAAATTTATTCATGCTGTTCGCTAGTTGGGCCGGTGTTTACGGCAGACCGCTCACGAGCACATCGTCCTTGCAGGAGGAAGAAAAGTCTTGCACCGAATTGCAACTTTCGGCCTTGCAAGCTATGAGCGGATTACTCTGTTGCGGATCTTGCTTCAATCCTCAGTCGCTCTCGGAAGAAGGAGCGATCTTATATCAGTGGCTGGACTTATTACTAGCTAGTAAAGACGAAAAGGTAAACTCTGCAATACTTTTGTTTTTTACATTTTATGAAAGATTTTATTTCGTAAACGCTTCTCTCTTAACACTCAGAATCACAGAAAACTGTAAATCGAACTCATTATTCATTGGATACATCAGACAGAAACTAGGAAACTAGGACGTTGACGAATACATTTCACATATTTTTATTTCAGATTTATGCACTTGCGCGTGAAACTGTAGTGTTGCTTCTCGAGGGAAATCCTGACATTGGCACACTTTTGGATTGGGTAGTGGATCGATGTTACACCGGTGCGCCGCAAGTTGCCGATGGCTGCTTTCTCGCTTTGGCAACAATCTTCAGTGCCAGGTATGTATGTGATAGAAAATCTCCCGTCTTAAATTTATTAAGTACATTTATGTATAAAAGTGTTTTTATCGAGGAATAATATGAGTATAACAAGAATCGAGACATACGATTCTTTGTTGACGTAACATGAAATTCGAAAGAAGAAGTATTTCTCTCGTTTTTTTTTTTTTTTCAGGGAATATCCTTGTGACCACTACACGAGTGTCATCAATGTTACTCTAATGAATACAGGATGTCCTCGAGCTCCAGTTCACGATGCAGCGCTTCAACTTCTTCAGTTGCTCGATCAACGCTTCTTTGGTAACGTGGGACCACTTCCAGCTACGGAACTAGAGGCTGGTGAGTTTTTATAATTTTAATTTTATTTTTTCATAATACTGTCTCGGTGTGTCGTATATATATTATTTTCTGATTGTTCACTTGTAACACGCATTATTGTGACACTTATCATCCATTGAAATATTCACAATAAATTTAATGTTTCCGTATTATTCGTTTATTGGTGGCTTTTCGTCTGGTGTTGTTGAGAGCTTTTGTGTTTCTTGAGCATCTTTCGGTTGTTCATCATCAAAATGCGGTCGCTTTGTCGAACTGAATCTACGTGTAGATTCTGAAACTAAAAGAAAAAAACATGTGAACTTCTATATCATACCAAAGAAAACCTTCTTTTTAATCATTAAATTTATTTGCAAACATCACGTGAATGCTCATTAGATACTGAAGTACTTACAAGTTTGTTTTCCATGACTTGTCATGTGTAAAAGAGTTCCGCTTCTTCTCCTATCTGAATGCTTTATGAATATGCGAATCATTGCGTTGCGAAAATTCCGCCCGCTTACACAATAAAGGACGAAGTTTATGCCAAAACTCGTGGCATATATCTGATAGCTTAATATCTGCGCCTGTAGAAGCCATACTAAGTGTCTGTCCTGAATTTACAGAATTGTATAAGTACGATATCAATCGTAATAAACAATCTTTCAACATCTTATAAATATTTATTTACGTACGTAAAGAAAACCGATCAGTCTGAAAACGCACGAAGGCATGTTGAAGCAAAAGAACGCGCTCGAAACAATCAAGAGCATTTTCGTGACTTTGGTCTGTGGTATCCTGTCCCGAGAATTATTCTGATTCTCGTTTGAGGTGGATGATTCGATAGTCATAGTTCTTCGGATATGATCGGACTTGTAGATGTTGCGTGCTATCAGAGTATTAAAGATTACTATCATAGTCAGTGGCACGACAAACGTTATGACGGTGTCACTGATGTTGTAAGCGTTCGCCCAGAACGTCCAGTTCTCGTCCAAGCCGCACCGTGTCATGTTGCGTGCGGTGGACGATTTAGAAAACAGAATTATCGGGCTGCATAGAGGAATCGCCGATGCCGTTAAACCGATCACCACAATCCTCGCTCGAGCGACCGTACACAAGGACCTACGACGAAGCGGCCACTTGACGGCGATGTATCGCTCAACAGTGAAGGCCACCACAAGCCACACACTGAGAAAAGGAAAGATGTGGCCTAAGAAAGTGAAGAACTTGCAATAACCCGGCTGATTGAACAGTTCTATTTTCACTATAGTGAGCCAGGACACGAAGTGTATTATTAAGTAGCCGCTATCGCTTGCCGCTAGCGCGCCCAAGTAAATGCTAGACGAGGCGTAACGTAACTTCGTGCCGAAGAACACGCACATCGACAGACAGTTGCCCAGCAGACCAAGATGTACAAGAATCGGCGTGTAATAATGTTGGAGGAACCGAAGGAATTGGTCGATCCAGTCCGTGCTGTTGCTCGCCTCGATCATTCTCGTTGGTCTTGCACGTTAACTGTCATCAATGAAAAGAAAAGCAAAAAGCGGTGTAACCGCGCCGAGCGTGCAACACATAACAACATACGTCATGCATAATAACCTGAAAGAGCATCGTAATTAGTATATTCTATACAGAGAGAGATATATGTATAACATATATCCAAACTCGTCGCGCACTTTCACGAAAATTTTATTTGCAGAGGCACAGTAAAAGAGACATTCGAATCATCTGCGCTTGCAAAGTAACTTGAATATCAAAAGCGCCTGGAAAATTGTGATTCATATTTTGAACGGATAAGAAGATACGCGTCTTGATATTTTTACGCTCTTTAATTAATTTATGAATCTCACTATCTTTGGACCTACGTTTGATGAGAAAACGAAAAGGAAGGCAGTGATGTTTACAATCCGATCAATTAATTCGTTATCGCTCGATCGAGCTCAAGTACTTGTTCCATATTGCGTTTCATTATATTAAAAACAATGCATTATCTCATGAGTTCATTCTGTGAAAAACACATATGGGGGGGAATTTGCTTCGTATCGCGCGTACGAGGAAATCCTCCGTGCACCAGATACGTTAAATAATTAGCGTAATTGCGCGTCAACTTTGATTGTCACGATTGCGTTATATTTAAACGTGTAATTAGCTTGCTATAAAATTTCTCACTTTATTATTAACATTCACTTAAACGCAAATCACAAGATTTTCCTAATGATTTCTCTTTTTCTTGCATTTAGTTTGTCGTAAAATGGAACTATCTTACGACGTGTGCGATGATACGATGACAGAAGAAAAATTGTTATCTGTTGTACACGTTATTGCAAATAATCCGATGTGATTTATAATCAGCTGTTTTTTAATCGCGAATAAATTATAGTGCACACGATTACGTAAGAAGATGTGTTGTTAAACAAACATTCGCTGATGACGTTTAAACTGTCAAACGGTACTTACATGCTAAAATGAAACTCGGCGAATCTGATATCTTCAAATGTGTTTGTTTTCTTTTTAACTTATAACTTTGTTTTCGAACAAATTCTATATGTGAGATGAATAAACAACAAGTTCTATGGAATATCTTTGAAATCCCGATATTCTTTCGGCTATCTGAAAATATTAAAAAATAACAAAATTAAGAAAAACTTTCCTAGCTGTTCACTAAATATAAAAAAATATGTAATACTTTATTGAATATTTTAAAATATTTTATTAAATTGTTTTACTTTTTAACATCTCAAGTAGTCGCGGGAAAAGTTTCACGCTTATCAACGACAATTGAATGCGTACCTGTTTAATTGAGATAAAAATAAATAAATAATATATGTG
>QVOB01019036.1:0-12405 GCA_014839585.1 Pseudomyrmex concolor | reverse complement strand
TATCTTTAAGAATGACTGCACAAATGCACTATTAAATAATTATTGGTGAAATTACAGTCTATGGCCATCTTTTCCGTATGGCCATAATATCCCCATTTATCCTACATATATATACCTCTTCACAAGTAAATTTTTATAAGCGATTTTTTGAATTGAGATTTTAATTCTTAAATTCATATAAGACGCTAGATTTGCATCACATATATGAAGGACTCCGAATACTGCATATTTCCGCACGAACATCCTGCGAACAGCTCGTAAACACCTATGTAATAAAATTATTTAATTATAAAAATATAATAATTGAACATAATATATGAATCATAATAGAAATTAGGATAATACATGCGCGCATAATATATACGTAAAAATACAATTCCAAAAGAATGAAAAAAAGAATTAATAAAATAAACATAAAAGATTGCAGAAAAAGTGGTCGAAAAAGTAAAAGCTATATACGTCGCCGCTCGAAAACAATTCGTGCAAAACATAAGTGGAACGTAAACGTGCGACTTTTCTCGGCAGTGAGAAATACGGACATGCCATGGTAATCCTTTCAAGGAGCAACCTCGCCGATTACTGCCTCTTTTTCTCGCATATTAGCGCGACACCGTCACGCCGCCAGTCATGTATGTTGTTGGCATCGGCTGCCGAAAAGCGTGAGTGTATCGCACGACCGCTATATTTGTCGTAGGAAAAGTCGTCTTGCCAAGTGTCGAGTAAGATGTCGCACGAGAGTGCATAGTAACCGATGCACCACCGAGTGTCGGATAAAATTCGATTCGATGCCAGAGAACGACGACGCAGAGCATAAACATAGCCGAGACAAACGTTCAAGAAAGGGCTTTCACAATAGAGACGTTAATCCGACGATACCACTTTTGTATCAAATTAGCGTTTACAAGTGAACGACGCGATTTACAAAACGTCGAGAAATCGAAATATACCGCGAATCGATAACAATCTCGATGAGCCGACGCAACGACAACCGCGTCGTCTCGCACTTCGTTCTTTTACAGAATGTATTTCTGGCGCGTTTGCTGACGGTTGCGTCAATTCTTTGTGTTACGCCCGCCAAACGAGAATTAATAACCATTAGTCAAGCGCGATGTTTCTTCTTGTACATCGCCGCGAGTCAGAGAGGGAAAGAGACGCGGAATATTAGAGTGAGCTCTTAAACTTTACGGTCAATGAGGCTTGTGTGTTCCGCTCGTGTGTTATTGTGTCGACGCGGTAATATATATGAAAACGTTTTTAGCGGCAATCTGAAAATAAACGACGACAATACATTAGCGAATTCTATTCAACGATTTCCTGCCTGGTTTACATGCAAATAGACCTTGATGATGCAAGTGCGCGAGAGCGCGCTATCGGAAATTCTGGGATTACTGTATGAATGAGACTTAAACGCGTGCTCTCGTATGTCCACTAGCGAAGGGAAAAAGAGTAAAGATAGCTTCGCGGGTACTGTCGGGTAAGCTTCGTAATGTTGAAAGAAGTTAGGTCGGCTATTTCTGTCGCGTTTTGCTCTCTCTTTCTCTCTCTCTTTCTCTCTCTCTCTCTCTCTCTCATTCTCGCGGAGTCGTAGCCTTAAGGTTTTCGTGATGTAATGTGTCATCATCATGACGAACAGGTGAGGTCGAGCCTGGAAGATGTTGAGGAATTGTACTCGACCGAATTTAAACGGTGTCTAGCCGGAGCGTTTATAGATAGATCCTTCCGACCATATTTTATTTACGTCAATATTTATTTTTTACGTTTTTTTTGGAACGTCAAATTCTCGTTAAAGAACTTGATAATTTCACGAAGAACATATAGCATTTACCGTTATATCGTCTGCAATTTTGACAGATTAAGAAGCGCGATAATTAACTGAGAAACTGGGCGAAAGTTTGGAAAACGTACGCAAATCTATCTTTTGCCGAGATAATTTCAATCAGAGAGTTAAGAATATACCGCGAATCTGTTTACTTCCGTTTAAGATGAGAACGTTACGATGATCAAGCTGATGCTTGCGCCAAGATATAGAGCCAAGATATTCACAAGCGACAACGTTGTTGCAATTATGCGAAAGACAAGGAAAGTTTCCGAAAGGAAAAAAATTCAACGCGCGAATATAGCGAATCTTTCGGAATATTCCCGATTTTGGATTCTCTATTTAGAGCTGTCTTTTTTAACTTGAGAGCTGTCGAATATACAGTGTCTTCGAACGACATACCAGAGGTCAAGTGGCGGTTAAATTAAACTCCGTCGTGTTGTCGCCGACCGCGTTAGAAACTCGGGACAGCAAGAAGCAATTTCGCGACGATATCAAGAAGTCGCATATAGACATGAGTAATTCGATGTTCTTTTGGTCTTCAAATTTGAATAAACTGAATTGCAATAAATACATTTATATTACACATTCGATTTAACAAACACAAAAACTTACATCAAACAACAGAGTGCGATTAACCTTAACAAAATATCTTGTATCTGATATAATGTATTGATTGATTATTTGAAAGAATTTTTGTCAACTGATATTTCGCCGACGTCAACATAAAGTTTTTTAAGAATATATTATTGTATCTATCACACACACACACACACACACACACGCGCGCGCGCGCGCGCGCATTTACATCTATTTCATTAATTTTTATCAACCGTCTCCTGCGCAACATCTGTTGCCTTGACTGAATAACAGACGCATTCACGATCCTGACGAGGCGAATCGTCTGTTCAATTTCGCAAACAACCGCTATACGTTCGAAAACTGCATCGCGCGCGATTATTTAATAGCACGAGCGAGTGAGCTCGTTGGCTCTCGTTGGCTCTCGCGAGAGACAGCGAATATTCGCGATGTACCGTACATACATCCCTCTTTCGTCTTCTCCCAATGATTGAACAAGCGTTGTTGCGCTCTCTCGTGTCTATAAAACGCGCACCGCTTGTCGTCCTCTACTCTCGAAACAGATATCCCGTGCGCTCACGTACGACAACAAACGTTGCGCAGCGTGATAACACGTTTGCTCCTTTTTCCGCGGAATCCTCCGCACGACTCTTTTCCTCATGCGCGCGTTCGTTAACCTCGCAATTTCTACTACTATTCTCGCTCTGCGTCGCATGTAGTATTGCCGGTACTATTTTCCACTCGTCACGTCATCTGGCCGTGCACGCCGCGCGTGTCAGAGAAGCGTGTGATGCAACAATGTCCTGGCGCGCACACAGGAACCGGGTATATACGACGTCGTACAGTCAGACGACGGTGACAGTCAGATGGTCTTACTCGCAACGAGAGAGTGACCGGCGTGTGTATACACACGCTTACACCGTGGCCTGTAAACCACATCCGGTACATGGTACGGATACGCATTTCTGCTGTCGTTCCAGATAATAAATAATACCCGCATACGATGGCCGCTGCTATCGGCGGTTTCTCCTACTTATTCTAGATAAATCAGTCACTTTACCTTATGACAAGTCTCTATCCAAAGCGATTTCGCGTTGTTTCTCTCCACGCCGCATGACAATCCTCGATCGGTGCGTTAAGACTACGCGATGTTATCGTTTCAACTGCACGCGTCACAATTATAAAAAACTCGCAAAATTGTAGTCGCGATTCTCTCCGCAAACCAATTTCCGCAATTTTGTGGCGGTGATCGTGGCGCAACATTATCTCGCAATACTTTCTTGTCTGCTTGTAAAGAAGTTTTAGTATTATTTCTTGAATATTGTGAGCGAAGCATATTGATTCCGCACGAGCGCGTTGTATTGATATTATCAATTTATAATTTATTTACATAATTCACATTGCTTCCTTAAATCAACGAGCAATTTTTACAAATTTTCTTCATCGCTTGCTGTTTTCGAAGACAAACGGAAACTCTTAGTCTTCAACAATACAGTTTGTCGGCGTCATCGCACAAATAATTAGCAGCGGTAGCGTTGAGTAATGAGAGCACATCGTTTATAACGCGCGCGGATCGCATGGAATGCCTCGCAGGCCTTTTGCGGCATTCCTGGACAGTTATTCGAGGCCAACGTTCGAGAGCGCGTAACTTACGGAGCACAACGAAGCACCGCGATGTGAGCGCCGAGCAGTTTTGTGTTTTCACCGAAACGATGACGATAACGATGACGAATACAAAAAAAAGAGACAGAAAAAAAGAAAAAGAGAGTTCACGATGAGAGACGAATTTCGACGTACTCGATTTCTATCATCGCCGGCGATATTCCTAAAGTTTTCTGACGCGCGGCTAATGCGAGCGCACGCATCGATGCGTGCTCGACGAAATAACAAGGGTAAACGCTAATAAGTAGTCGGGGTAATCGTGCCTTTCGTAATATTGCAGGTCCTCTTCCTCGATTGGAGAGATTTTCTCTCTCTCTCTCTCTCTCTCTCTCTCTCTCTCTCGCTTTCTTCCTGCCGTCAAAACGATCACGCGGAATGTATAATCAAATGCCGATGCCGATATTGTGAGAATATACGTTTTCGCAGAAGAGGTCGCTCAGAAAGAAGCATAATGTGCGATACGAAAGACTATAGAATATAGTTCGGAAAACTATTAATTTACAAAGCTTTACTCTTTTAAAGATGTAATATAGTTGAAAAAAATGGTTTAGTTGAAAAAATAGTTGAAAAAAATAGTTAATTTACTTTAATCAAAATTAATTAAATATGGCTTTAACCGGAGCAAAAACTCTATAAATCAACGTAAAAATGTCTTTATTTTTTTCCGAGATTCACTAGTCGCTTTCCTCACGATAGGTAATTCATTAAAAGCGTTAACAGAGCGATTGGCGCAGGTAAATAAGTTCTGAATCAAGTCAACTCAAAGAAGACTCATTTGTATCGCGGTAATTAGTATTACGCTCAGAAACTCGGCGTTTGGGATGTGTGTGTGTGTGTGTGTTTGCGCGCGCACATGTAGTATACATTTTGTCACACTTAAACGAGTACGCGTGCACCTACCTGTGCTAGCACAATTCATATACACGCTAATTAACACAAATAGTACAGATTGTTCTACGAGGACAATGTTTTTCAAGATACTTATTCTGACAGAATAAACAAAACAATTTTATAGTTGCACTCAACGAGTACGCGCTTCACTTTTAAAACGCATTTCGTGTTTTTTTCATGTTACAATTATCTTTATATTATATGTCGCAACGGAGAAAAGAGAATTTTCAAAAAATATCTGTAAATGAGAGACAAAAAAGAGTAATAGAAAAGTATTTTTCACGTGCGTTTTTTATATAAACAAAAAGAAATCTAAAGCAAAAATAACTAATGTTTTACTTTATTATAATACAAATTCTCTCCGTACAGCCTTCCATGTGATATTGAGTCTCATTAATCTTTAATTAATAAGAAATTATCTCTCGATATTCTTTTAAAAAAAGATATCCCTAGAAATATTTACAAAGAATATGCGCGCACCAACAAAACAAAGTCGATATAAATGATTGTAAATTGATTTCTCCGAGATTGTTATATAAATTTCCTCACTGCTTGCGCAGCGCAATATCGTGCTGAGATCTCTCGAAATAGTTTTATAAGAGATCCTTATGCTAGCCACGTTATCATTTTTTTCCCTGCATTTTTGCATGTTCTGCTTTCTTTTTTCAACTTACATTGTGACCAAAGATTCGAACGCGCAACGACAAACGACATCTCCCTCTTATTTTATTTTCTCTAGTATAATCGCGCGAGCGTGTATTTTTACTTTTATATTTGTTTAATTAATTAATTAATTTGAGTCAAATATAAAGTTCTTAGTAGAGACAAAATTACGCAAAATTATTTAGACTGTATTTATTTTCTTTGAAGTAGAATCGCTATAATTTATCTGTAGCGTCGCATGATTGAAATCTTGTCATTACACGCAGAAAATCTTTTCTTTTCGTACAGATGAAATGTATTTCATCGAGGAGAAGACTCACTGATGCCGATTTCGATTTCGCTGACTTCTGATATTCGTATTTTCCATTCTATCCCGACTCTAAAGAAGGAGAATTGAGAAAAAAAAACGACTCCTCAGAGCTAAACCGGAGATGACATCGGCTTTGCTTGCTTTGGCGAATATTTAAATGCAGTTACGTGCGCTTACGTGCTTCCTCCGCAACAACGTTCCTCCGATTATATCGGTTATTTTTTCGAAGTAAGCTCGCACGGACGACAACAAGGACGTCGCGACGACTTGCCTAACGTAAGCGCAATTCCATTGCGACAGCTCGTTTTCCGTGTGCGTCGTTCTCAATCCATGGCGTTTTTAAGTGGAGGAAAGGTCGGAATATATAAATGATACTTATTGCTTGTATATATTCGGTCGTAACAGCTTTCAAAAAACATAAGTCGTAAACATAAAAGTGCAACTATATAAATAAATATTTTACACACTTGTGCATAAATGTGAAATTTGGACAACTCATTAGTCACTCGAAAGAGTTATAATTTTGTTTTAAATAAATTAAAATATCTTGATATTTGAAATTTAATATTATTCCATTTCGTCATTATTCTCAACAAGATTGTTTTATCTTTAAAACTTCGTACATCAAAGAAAAAAATACATAAAAGATGTTAAAGGTCAAATAAATATAAACAATTATTTTATATTGTATTGAAAAAACGCTTTATAGCAAGGTTTTACTGCATCATTCACACTTCTTGCTCTTTGGCGCATATCGAACGACTGCTGGATATCCATAACCGGTACACTATCGTATTTGATAAATCGTTTTCGCTGAGAAAGAGTCACTCGATATACCGCGCGTGGCTGACATTCAATCGTCGTAAGAATTCCAGCCGCTGTTTCTCTCTCTCTCTCTCTCTCTCTCTCTCTCTCTCTCTCTCTCTCCACTGTTTTCTCTGAAGACATTTCGGCCAAATTCAAACCTATTTGATCGCGTTGCTCGTACACGAAACGTGATCTGCGTGAGTACATGTCTTCACCGTTCTCTTGCCTTCTTTTTCTTTTTAACAAACGAAATAATTTTCTTCGTTTCTCTGTTGTAATCGCACGAAGAAATTGTCATGGCGCCGCACGCGCTTATTTAGCATCCTCCGCGAATGCGGTTTCGTATATCCGCAAGTTGTTTTTCCTCTAACCTACCGCTGTCACAGCGACGAATCTCGGTCAAATCTCCAACATTGATGTGGCTGGTGACATATGTCCGGCGCTATTAACGCATCATGACTAGCATAATTATAATATGTATTTGCTACTTTAAAATATCTCGAGAGAATTTTCTCCTAGAAAATATCAGAAAATGTATGTTTATATTATCCGCGCAAGTAGATCGGATTAAAAAACGCAAATGTAATCCTGAGGCAGAGTATTTTAATTTTATATATATATATGCGTGTGTGTGCGTGTGCGCGCTTATATATACGGTACCTAAAATTTATATATATTTGTTTATATTTGTTCAAATTTTAAATTAAAACCTACTTATGCTGCAGAATTAAAAGTTGTTATACTTCTTTTTCGACTTACACATTAGTTACATATAATTTTAGTTATTAGTTATAATTATTTATTAGCTTATATACAATTATTTTATTCATATCTTGCAAAATATGCACACGGGATCTAAATCACGCTTGGCAAAACGTTCTTTGGAAAGCAAAAACACGGAGTTCGCTGCACTTGCCACGCGCGAGCGCATATCTCGCGTGCACTTTCGTCATCGATGTGCCTCTGCACGCGAGAGCCACGATTTTGCTGGAAGCAAAAGCAAAGAAAACGTTTGGTATCTCGAGAATGCTGTAGGAGCAGCCTTTGCCAGCCAAGATTCTCGTAGCTGAAGAGTTAGTCGTTGCGAATCGAACTAAGTTAGTCAATGTTTATTTTATTTGTTATTCTCTAATAAAGAAAAGTTAGTCATATATATCATCAATAACCAATCATTAGCAATATTAAAAAATAGTGTGATGTGCACAAAAATTGAGATGTACATTATATATGAATATCGGAAACTATTGACACATTTTCTACACATTGTAATTTTGTGCAAATCATTTCTCAAACTGTAAAATATTTTAACAAAATATTTAAAAAAAATACGTAATCTGAATTCTATTTTTTCTAAAGTAATCATCTCTCGATTTCTTCAAAATAATTTGTTTAACAATTTTGCATCCGGCTGTTTTTTCCGCAATTGAATATAAGATGAAAATGTCTTAGACCTATATTGTTATAAAATCATTAAAAAACTTCTGTTTTTTTTTTTTTTTTATCAACGCGTAACGTCATACATGCGCGAGTCGTTTCAATCCTTTTCTTGTCGGCGCTTTTTAATAATGGCGAAGTTGTTAAACGCATTATTCCAATAAGCGCGTCACGGTTCGCTCAAGCGCAAAACACGACGATGCAGAGGACGCTAATCGACTTTACCGGAAAAAAACTAATATTAATTAACAAGATTGAGACTTATTATCAACTTTCTTGTGAAAGTCCAACGACGGTGTTTTGGAAACCGTACGCGTGTTTCATCAATTGAGCTATCAATCGATGATGATGGTAATAACGATGTTAAAGATATGTTCTCTGGCCGAGTTCGTGAATGCTCGAACAAAGTGGTTCGTGGAACGCGCTAAAACTGCGCGCCGGCTATTACGGATGCAAAAAAAGCCATATTCAGCAAAATTTATATATTAATAGATAATGATAGTAATAAAGTCGCTAGACGAACTGGAATTGGCCTCATGCGCACGAGATCAAAAGAGAAGGAGAATACTTTCGCGCTCTTTGATCATGCAGACGTCGACAATCTTGTACAATAGAACCAGTTTCCACGAATTTCGAGCGTTGATATATAGCGGAAATTGTTAAGTTCTATCATAGCTTTGAGTCTACCAAGCTGTTCGTAGACAAAGGCGCCAGGTAAATTTCGCAGAAAATTAAGCACTTCATCAAAAAGCTAAACTTCTTGCAAAGTGGAAGATAAGACATCTGTCGACTGATCAATCGATTGATAATGATAAAGCTCTTCCAAAATCTCTTCGCTACGTTAAAGGCTAAATGATTTCCTCCGTATAAATCTAATATTAAATCCTAACCTATCGTCGCATTGGAATCGATTTTTGTGTTGTACATTAGAATCATAAATTACGAAAGTTGTTAGAGTGAAAAGTCGCGTGCCATTTCCTCCGCATTACTCAACACACATTGTAATAAATATAATAAGATAATAACTAAACATATTAAAGACAACTTCTGATATTTACTTTATCGCGCTTACTTTATCTATAAATTTATCTATAAATTTATCTATAGATTTAAGATTGTAATTGAATCAAATTTAAATTAATCGACACTCTACGTGTGTGTTGTGTATGTACGCAAAAACGACGTTTAATAATAATGAAACTGTCAATAGCAAAGTTTCATTTGCGTGCTCAGATTCATCTCAAACATAGTACTCGCCAAGAAATCATTACAAAAAATTAACTTTGTCACGCGTAAAGTTCAAAACTTGCGAAATTTCCTTCAATTGTATAAAGTAGAAACACATTCAGACGATGCGTCGTTTGATACAGATAAAATGCTTGTTCACAGATTAAAAAAAGATTGAAAACATTTAGTTTGCAGACAATAATTTTGCGTACAGCTGCTACGATCGTAATATTAAAGCAGCTAAATGATCAATGAATAGAATTTTTTTCGCTTTAGAGACCTTAATATCAACGCGAGCTCTATGCAAGAATCGAAAGAGACCGAAGCGGCGAACAGTCGCACGTGAAGATCTGGAATTTCGCATGCGTTATTGATGAGAAACTCGAGTGTGTATATGCTGCTATGCTGTACATGTGCTATGTGTAGAAACAAGCAAGAGAAAAAATGCATCCGCGTAGCAATCACCTTTCACACCGGCTCACCTTGTACGTCTGACGAACGTAACGGAATATTATTAAACAATCGTTTCTAGAATGCGTTTTTTACACGCTCACGCATACACGGCGCAATCCTTGTCGATAATAGGCGCATAAATTCTGATTAAAACGTACGTTACGGTTAACGCTCACTCACTTTTACTTTTCGCAGTGCCACGCAGAAAGAGAAACCGACTTATGAGTTCTTGACGATGACGACGAGGTGTGTCCTTCGTCCTTCGCATCGGACTGTACCTTTCGCAAGAGTTCCTCATTCGTTCCGTCATCGCTCGCTCGCGTCACTGAGGAATTCACCGAATTATTGTCGGCTAAATATAGAATTTCCTGCCATTTTTCTGACATTTGTAAAAAAAATAAAAAAAAAAAAAAAAAACCAAAGACCATAAATTCTACGCTTTACACACTGCTGACGAACGCGATGTATCTTAATTTTTTGAAAGATACTGGCACACATGTGTAATTTAGTTTGTCCCGAAGTTAGTTTTACGACGGAAAGGATAATACTATTAGGAGCAAAATTCTTTAAGGAATTCCTTAGCAACAAATTGTTGTTCTTGTTTTCTATAATTTGTTTCAATATATTTTACAATAAATATTACATTTAAGACATCAAATAAAATAATCTTTTTCTGACCTTCAAAAATTCGTTTCTCAAGAGATTAAACGAAGATCTATCTCGAGAGCTATCAAAAGCTGCTTCTCGCTCGTAAAAAACCATTACAAAAGATTTAGCTTTTTTCCTCCCTCTCTCTCTCTCTCTCTCTCTCTCTCTCATCTTTAATAGTTAATTTCGCTTCACGAAAGAACGACGATACTTTTCATCGGCAACGAGATAAGAAGTATCTGCGAGAGGAAGCGAGAAGATTGGAACGGCAATGAACAACGCTCGGAAAAGAGAAAACGATGGGCGGGAATAAAGAAAAGGGAGATAGACAGATCACAGATAGAAGCAAAAGTGAGTGGAAAAAGGTGAGGAGAGTGGCAAGCATTTGCTCGGTGCGGCCTTAGAAGGTCGTCAGCTCAAGCTAGCCTTCTTTAGCAGGTGCATAGAGTGCGTTTTTTTCTCATTTCTTTTTCCTTCTCTCTCTCCTTTCTCTTTTCCTTGTGTATCTTCTTTTTCTTTTCTTGTCTCGTGATCTTGTTCACTCTTTGCTTCGTTTTTTTCTCGGCACACACGGCCTCAGACCGTTTATGTATTGAACTGCAACGACCGGGCCGCGCACTCGATGCACACACGTACGTATGAACTGATCTCTTGAATTCCCTCGTCATCTTCATTTCGTGAAGATATATACAAGCGAGCCAACACCAGAGGAGAATGCATCTGTGCTCGAGTATCCGCAAGTAATACACTCGCTCATAGATTTATTCTATTTGCTTTGAGTGGCTTAGGCATACCTAGCTTTATATGGACTTTTATTCAAGTTACCGGATCGACCGCTTTGTCACTAGCGTCACATTCAATCGATTTCAATGAGTGGCTAGAACGAAGCTCGCAATTGAGGGACACAACATTATATTCTCAATCAATGTTCAAAGTACGATATAAAAATTGTTCTTGCAATAAAAGTGTATAAATAAATAAAAAATATAAAAGTATGACTAACCTTATTTTCTTTCTCTGAAAAGATAAGTAATTTTAATTAAATAAATAATAATCTTTTTTGACTTTACGTACACAGAGAAAGCGTTTCTTTTCCGCGAAAATAGTATTTATCGACGTGACTTATGAAAATAATACACAGCATGATATTTTGTACTTAGTTCTATATAGCAAAGCTTAATTCAGCTAAAAGCAATTAGTTTGTAAATAGAATGATAAGGACCAGATACAGCTTATTATATGCAAAATTACATTTGCGTATATTAATTACCTCGTGCCGCGCCAATTATAAACTGAACTTTGCAAAATAATCCTTTGCGTGTGTATGAACTGAAAACGCAAATTAATTAAGAACGCATCGCGGCAAATACAGCTTTGATCAACGCGAGCGGAACAGACGTCGCCTAACGCCAAATAATTGCAGAAAACAAATTTTGGCTTCTTAAGAAATTTCGTCCGACTTTGAAATCTCGAGAATTCGCACTTATGCAAAAGATGAAACAACGATTGATATTGAACTTTTATTGATACACGTAATGTGTCATGTACGAGAAAAATGATTTTCTTTTTTTTTCAAAACTGATATATGTCGATGTTGAATTTTACAAGCTTACCACGCTATTACGGAAATAACACGAGACTAATTGTAAGATCTCGCTAATAAATCCGTCAGATGATTTCGATCGACGGCAGTGTTGTATCGCGCGAGTCGCCGAACTTCTTCTAAAAGTAGCGGAACCAACCGCTTTGTGTGGCAAATACAGTAATGCCTCGCGTATTTGCCGCGTATTTGTCGCATGTTTCCCTCAATATCTTTCTGCGAGTCATACTAATTTCTAGAAGTGCTTCGCAGAAAGCCTAGGCCGAGTACTTTCTGCGAAACACTTCTAGAAATTTGTAGGGATAACTTGCAGAG
>QVOB01019035.1:0-12405 GCA_014839585.1 Pseudomyrmex concolor | reverse complement strand
CTTCGGAGAGAGCATCTTAGCTAATTGTTTTCGTAATTTTATTGCTTCTAGAAATACGTTTTATCTCTTATCAGCGGCAAACGCGAAGTATTGAAGTACGAAGATAAGGAAAGCGATGACAGATTAACGGTTTTATTACGACGGGAGTTAAATAACTGGGCCTGCCTGAATCTAGGGGATGAGGAATGTATAGCTACTTATTTGTACAAATTCATTAAGTGGAGGCAAAATCAAATCCCGTAAGAATTTTCAAACTGTTCTATTCTTGCTTTTTATACACACATACATGTATATGTGATACAACTATTTTTTACGATGTGCAAACTTTTTTTTGTTATTTGTTAAACTAATCTGTATAATTAATTATTAGCTTTTACGTAACGTCATGTTGTTTAACATTTACTTTTCAGTATCAAACCGAACGAAAGAACCGCGGCGTACTGCGTGGCAATAAGATATGGCACTCCTGAGGACTGGGAATTTTTATGGAACAAATATTACACCTCCAATTACGCGGCTGATCAAACGGTGATCATAAGCGCTCTCGGATGCAGCGAGAACGTCGACATTTTGGAAAAGTGAGAATACAGAGATTAGTGCCGCAACATTTAGCAAACCGAAAACGCGGATGCTTGACGTAGACAAATGCTTGTTTGAAGTGACGAGTCGGAAAGACACTCTAGAGACCGAACTTTTCCATCAGCTTTTGCAGCTTTGACTTAAAAAAAAAAAATCCTCTCTTAAAATAATGTATATTTAAATGTTTTTTATTTAGATATCTAGAATACGCCATCGCAGGCTACGAAACCAGCCGAATCCGAAAACAAGATAGCACAAGCGTATTCGCTGCCGTTTACAATTCAGGCTTGATCGGTGCCGAATACATACTCGATTTCGTTGAGAAACATCACAAAGAGATGGAGGAATAGTAAGTTGTCTGTATTAATTAAATATAATTATAATATTATATATAATTGTAATAAAAATTATTATATATAATTATTATATAAAATTATTATCTGTATTAATTATATATAATATTATATATAATTGTAATAAAAATTATTATATTACACACACAATTAAATATAATTCTAATATAATAATTTAACAATTTAACATATTACTATTTTATATAATTCTGAAGCACATATTGCGCTTTCTGCGTCTGATAAACTCTGATAATTCCCGACGTACTAAAAATAACTACTTAAATAAAACGCGGCATATAAGCTACGTGAAAAATTAGGCATTTCCAATGAGATTCATAACGTGTGCGTTATTCATGCTTCACGAATTTACTTGTGAATTACTTTGTTAGCTACGGAGGACAGAGTACGATAGCCAGCATCCTCGACGGAGCGTCGCAGCGTTTCTCCACGTCCAGATTGGTTGACAGATTTAAGAGTTTCATAAAGAAGCACGAAATTAAATTAGCGCCGATACAAAAATCTCTAGAATCCTCTCTGAGAATCGCCGAGCACGAGTTGCGGTGGTTCACCAACGTATCGGAATCTATTGTTTTATCACTGCGGGATCGTACCGAAAATAAATTAAATTATCGACTCAAAGGCATAATAAGACCCACAAAATATGTGATTTACATAACACCAAATCTCGAGATGAAAAATTTCACGTTCAACGGAAACGTGACGATCGAGGCTGACGTTACATCTCCGACGAAGCAGATCGTTCTGCACTCGGCGAATATCACACACAACTCACTGACCGTGAAAGCGAACAACACAACAGTGGAAGATTTTAAGAAAAATACGACCATGAGCAAATACGACTTTTTCATAATCGATCTCGCAAAAGAGTTGCCCGCTGATACAAAATTGATTATCGAAATCGAATACACTGGTTACATGAATCCGCCGGAGCTTCGCGGCTTCTACAAGAGCTCGTACAGAGATGACAATGGAAAAGAGACGTTTGTATTGTTACATATCCACTCAAAATATAACATTAATTAAATATATCTTGTCTTTCTCTCAAATGTTATTTTTATATTTTAGCATCTCTTCTTTACTGAAAATTTATTTCTTTCGATAATTAAAATTGACGCATTTCACACATGCTTTAGACGACTCGCGGCCACGCACTTGGAACCCGTCGGGGCGAGAAGAATGTTCCCTTGCTTCGACGAACCAGGAATGAAGGCGACATTCACTTTGCACGTTATTGTGCCACCAGGTTACAGCGCTTACAGCAACACGGAGCGGAACACAGAACTGTACGCGAATAAATTCAGAATTTCATTTCTTTCTTTAGTTTTTTTCTGTCGTGTTTTTTAGTGAGTCAACGTAGCAGAGTAGTTGCCAAAAGCGATTCTTTTTCGATTTCATGATTTTTTTCCGAATACATAAAACTTGTCATCGTGTTATTCAAACTACTGTTGTAAATACGCTTTTTGATCCATATTTTTTTTTGCAGCAACAACAGTTCTGAGGTGTACAGCTTCCGCGAGACGGTGAAAATGTCGACGTATTTGGTGGCAGTTATTATTTCCGACTTCAAGCTCGCGAATTACACTGAAGAAAACGGTAAGAAGTATGGGGTGCTCGCACGGCCCAACGCCATTAATCAATCGTCTCACGCTCTGTCCGTGATGTTACCGCTCGTTGATTTCTTCGAGACCACGTTCGGCCAACAATATCCACTCTCAAAACTGCACATGGTCGCGCTACCGGATTTCCCGTCAGGCGCGGGAGAAAATTGGGGACTCTTGACGTACAGAGAATCGAATTTGTTGTACGACGAAAATGACTCGTCGATCACAAGCAAGCAAACCATCACAAACGTGATCGCCCATGAAATTTCCCATCAATGGTTCGGCAATCTGGTTACGCCCACGTGGTGGGATTATCTGTGGTTGAACGAGGGATTTGCCAGATACTTCGAGTATCACGCATCTGCTCGCGTACGTAATTGAAACGCTTTATCAGCGTGACATTTGGATTTTTGGCACGAAATTGACTTTCTCTCTCTCTCTCTCTCTCTCTCTCGTTCTACAAATAAATATCTTTTTTTTTTTTAATAAAACAAGAGGATAATATAAAGTTGCTGAAGAAAATGTTTTTCTATCATTTTTTTGAATCGTGTATATGAATAATATATTTTTTAATGTTTTATCTATTTTGCAACTCTAACAATTAGAAACGTTTTACAATGAAAACGTTTCATTTGTGTAATGAAAATTTTGTAATATCTGATACATGCAAAAAATAAGTTGACAACTTGATTAATTTTTAGGTGTTGAACAATACGGCAATGGAATCGCAATTCGTTGTAGACGAATTACACTCCGCTTTGAGAGCGGACAGTTCGTCGTCCGCGCATCCATTGAACCATCACGTGAACAGTCCTGCCGAAATTCGAAGTATATTCGACACAATTACTTACGCCAAAGGTGCCAGTATATTACGAATGATGGAGAAAACATACGGGACAAGAGTGCTGTACGAGGCGTTCAGATATTATCTCGAGAAAGGGTGATTTGATAATAATCTTTTTTTGTTTTAGACTAGCAAGTAATATTTTCATTACACAGCCGAATAGATTGTTTGATTTTACTCACCGGTTGTGTCAAGCGCGTTAATCGGGTCGGTAATTTTTTAATGTAAATATAGATGTACTATTTTTTTTTTTTTCATAATAGTTAATTTGACACACGCTCTAAGTACGAAATTAAAACTTCAATTACAAAACCTAAAAGTAATTTTTAAATTCTATCCTAGTGCAATTAATTTTGTAAATGAAACGAGAATGTAAAACCTGATGTAAAAACGCACATAGATATAAACGAACAATACGTAAAATTGTAGAAAGTACGATTCCGTCACGCCGAAGGATTTATACGAAGCGTTGCAAGTGCAAGTGAATGACAAGCACGATGTAACGGCTCTTTGGGACCAATGGACCACTCAAGCCGGCTATCCCGTTGTTCACGTCACCGTCAGCACGTCCGACAATATAACTACCGTATCTTTGAAACAAGAACGTTTTTATCTCAAGAAACCTGCGCGCAATTCTGACGATAATTCTGACGATGTATTCTGGCCCATCCCGATCACATATGTACTTTCCGATCAATTGGATTACGCTGACACCACGCCGAAGTTGTGGTTGACAGAAAAAACGTACACGTTTAACGTAACAGGCACATTCATGCTACTCAACGTGCAGCAATCGGGTAATCAGGCAACATTAAGAAATTAAGATTCTAAAATGTGCGCGCGACATTAATTTCGCGCTTGCCATTTTGAATTCGCGTAAACGCGAACGTTTGTGTGTGTATGTGTGTTTTTTTTTTTTTTAGGATATTATCGCGTGAATTACGACACGTCTCATTGGGAAACTCTGATCGACCGTCTCCGATCCAGTGATTACAACACTATCCACGAGATCAATCGCGCGGCGTTAATTGATGATCTTTTTAATCTTGCAAGAGCAGGCGATGTCTATTACGCGCAAGTTATATCAGCTTTGAACTACTTAAAACAAGAAACCAATTATCTTCCCTGGCTCGCATTCTACAACAATCTTCCTTATTTGAACGATCGTATTCGGGGAGGCGTGGTGGAAAATTTGTACAAGGTGTGATTTTCTCGTTGCTCGAATAATTAATCGACATTTCTCGGCAACAGTTTTGTTACTATGTTTTTTTTTTCTTTAAGTTATACGACGTCTTTTATTAATTTGTACATGTTTATTCAAGCACTTTTTCCAGAAAAAAAAATAGTCGACAAATATACGTGCATTACTCAAAAACTATTTGAAAAATGTGATATTTTCCAGAAACATATCGTTTCGATTATCGAACCGCTTTACGAACAATTGGGCTTCAATGATAACGAAGACGACAATTATGAAACTACTTTGCTAAGGATGCACACTCGCAAATGGGCCTGCGAGTTCGATGTAAAAGACTGCAAATACCGCGCTCTGAGACATTTTAAGGATCAGTTTGACAAGAACATACCGTAAGTCTTGTTCCAAATTAACACATATGTTACGTTCTATTTTTCTAACATTTGCGCAAAGTGTACGCGTAGAAAAATCCCGCGTTGATTATTTAGCCGTTGAAAAATTTATAAAATTACAACAGATTTCTAACAGAACAATATTAGATGTTTCGAAATGTGTGACTTTTTTTTTCTACAGAGTACCACCAAATTATCGCAGCGTCGTTTATTGCACGGCAATGAAGCTGGATGTAACAAACACCACTTACGTGCTGCTCTGGACGAAATATTTACGCAGCAATGTCGTCTCAGACAAACTTGTGATTCTTAGTTCGCTGGCGTGTTCACAAAATAGAACAATTTTAGAAAGGTGAGTCGTAACACGAGTTTTCTTCGTCTATTTTATACAGCAAATGCTTTTTGACATTTGTGTCGGTGATGCAAGTTTATTACATATGTATGCGTTTAAATGGCAAGGCTGTTACTGGACGCGGTCAAAGAGAATCACATACGCTATCAGGACAGCGCGAAGGTATTCTCGAGTGTTTACGGCGCAAGCTCAATTGGCGTTGAAGCCGTCATAAATACGATTCGAAATCACTACGATAGCATGCTGCGTCAAAAGTACGTAATCCTATTCAGATAATACAGATGAAAATCTAAGTAACGAAGCAGAACACACGTAACACCTATACAACGTGAAATTTTTTTTTTCGACAGCTACAACGATTACAAGAAAATCGCGACAATCGTGAATAATCTGGCGAGCAAGGTATCAGCTAACAATCTCTACAATCAGGTAGTTTTTCTACTAAGCATTTTGATCGATTTTTAAGATAAAAGACGACTTTTGAGAGCAAATTTCTGTTTATAGAATTTTATTAATTCTATAAACAGATAAAATATCGATGTCTATTCAAAAAAAAATCTTTCAGTATCAAGACTTACTCGACTGGCTGACAGAGAATAAACCGGAGTTCCTGAAACACGTGAGATCCTATAAAAAGAAGGCGAATTATGAAAGGGAATGGTATAATAGAAACGGGCCGATAATCTACAGAGACCTGGATCTATTATATGTGTTGGTAAGCGGACCGATTCGCATGTCGGACACACTTTATCCAGAAAAATACAACTTGACCATAAAACCTGACATCGCGAACGGAATCTTCGAGGGAAAAGTGCAAATATGCATGACACCTAAGAACAAGATAGAGACTGAGCCGTACATACTTCTCAATGTTCATCGGGATCTCGAATTCACCCGAAGAGAAGTCTACAGTAGTTGCAAGCCAGGATCTCCGAGTATTCGAGCGCCCGTGTCGTTGAAATCTACTTCAGAGGAAATATTAAAGATATATTTAGATCAGTTTATATCTGGGGAAAAGATAAGCGTGGAACTCGAATTCAATGGAACTATTAGCGACAACATGGAAGGATTGTATCGTAGTTTCTATTTCGACAAATTGGGAAAGCAACAGTGAGTTATATTTACTTAGCAAGAACGTGAAAGTCATTACGTGACATCTCTTGATGAATGTGATTTGTCAAAGACCGTGACGTATTTCTTAACGTTTGAAAAAATTAATCAAACTCGGATTTCGATACTGACTCGCGTCGATCATCTTTGCAGATGGTTACTCGCGACGCAGTTCCAGCCCACGCACGCCAGACGAGTGTTCCCGTGTTTCGACGAGCCGAGATTTAAATCGCTGTTCACAATTAACATTAGAAGACCGCGCGACTACGTCACGCAAAGCAACATGCCACTGTTGAAACATGAATACGAAGAGTAAGTGTTGATAGAAATTTCATATTTGAAATATAACAACGTGCGTCGCACGTGCGCTTGCAATCAGAAAGTACCGTGTAGAGCTGTGGTGATCGCGCGTACAGAACTATCTTTAGAATATTATTCTTTTCTGATATTAAAACAAAATTAATATCTTTGTGTGTATATTTCAATTGTTGCCAGAAATTATGTGTGGGACATATTCCAAGAAACGAAGAAAAACGTGAAAATGCCAACGTATCTGGTGGCATTCGTGATCTCGAAATTCACTTCTACGGATACCGACGCGAGACTCAGAATAGTGGGTAGACCTGAATTCGAAAATTACACCGCATATGCCAAAACAATCGGCTCAGAGATTCTTTGGTTGTTAGAAAAGTACTCGCTCATCAACTATCCTCTGGAAAAACTAGATTTAGTGGGAGTTCCAGATTTCGCTATGGGCGCAATGGAGAACTGGGGTCTCGTTACATTCCGGTATTAACGATATTTCTTTTCTGTTAAGAGAATTTTCGAGGATCACGTCGCTTTACTTTAAATTAAACAATTACTCTCATTACACTTTTTTTTTTTTTATTAACTTTGTAAAACGGAATTTTTATTGTGTGTACTGCGTTTGCAAATATATCATACGATCTCTTTAACAGCGAGTACTTGCTTTTCCACCACGAAGACGAAGTTCCAGCCTCTTACGAAACGTCAATAATCACTACATTGGCGCACGAACTTTCTCACATGTGGTTCGGCAATTTGGTTACTTGCGAATGGTGGGAATACATTTGGCTTAACGAAGGCTTCGCGGAGTATCTGCAATGGCAGATTTCCGATCGGGTACGCAATGACTGTGACATATACTTGATAACGATTAAGTAATTTTTTAAATTATACGGTGCTGGCGCAAGAATGCATTTAATCGTAAACATTAGGCCTACTATCGCTCTATATAAACAATCATTACTCCTAGAGCTCGTCAAGACGCATCTAACCTAATGTGGTCATATTTGCGATTATCTCATTTTTTAAATTATGTGATGCTGGCGCACAAACACATTTGAACGAAAAAATCAGGCTTCTTAGGTCTATCATCGAAATATAAATATTTGTTACTCCTAGAGCTCATCAAGACGCTTCATAACCATGTCATATGTCTGATTATTTCATGTTTTAAATTATGTGGTGCTGGCGCAAAAATGCTCTTTTTGTGACTTTTATAACAATATAATAATTGTATCACGCTTGCTTTTAATCTACTTTCAGTAGGAACTTCAAATTTTTATAATTTAATTTTCTCTATCCGTTAATTCTTGATTTTTAAATTTATTATTAAGAAAAAACTGAGAATATATAATTTTTAATTTAATTATAAAAAAAGTACAACTTATATACAGGATTTGAAGCTTTCTGACTCAGTCAAAGTGTGAAGTTAATAAATATTAATTAATAACTTAATAAATATTGCAAGTTGGTGTAAAATGGCTCATGACTTTTCCGTTCAGACGGCCGTAATTTGCTTTCCCACTTCGGCTGCGACAAAAAGCCAGTTTCAGTCAACTTGTATTTAGTTCGAACGTAGCAAATATATGTATAACAACGAGCATAAAGTGTCTTAGCGAAATCATTTTTTAGGTAAAGAGATCTCACAGTTATCCGGACCAATTTGTGGTTTACGAGCTACAACCGGCTCTATTAAAGGACACCTACGCTACGCATGCGATGACACATCCCGTTACAACACCCGAGGAAATCAACGATATTTTCGACTATGTCACTTATGGAAAATGTATGTGTTAATCAGAGAGATCTCTGCTAAGATGCACATATGCGTTCTTTGAATTTCAGTTTGCACTTTTTTTTTGACATTTTAGCTGCGTCCGTCCTACGGATGATAATCGAAACACTCACTAGTTTCCCCGACGCAAAGTGGACGCTTTACAGTTATTTAAACATACAAATGAAAATGAACAACGGCTTAGCAAGACCTGCAGATTTATGGAAAGTGTTGGATTTTTATCACGGGCCGATAAGGATTAAAAAGAGAAAAGTAAGCGTCGAAGAGATAATGAACACTTGGACCAATCAAGAAGGATATCCCGTCGTACAAGTTAAACGTGTTGGCTACAACCTGCAACTTAGTCAGGTACAATATAAATAGATACAATGTTATAATTATTATTGACATAAAACAAATTTGTGACATATTACATCGCGTCTCACATCAACATTTTCAATTTAATCGAATATCTATTGCGTTGTAGACACCCATTGTACGCTTCGGCGAAGTTGCCTTTTTCTGGATACCAATTACTATTTATCTTCCTCAACACGCTAGTTACTTGACTCCGAAAAATGAAATATGGTTAGGACCGGAATCTGAATCCGTGTACATCAATCTCGTGAACGATCTGTTCATCGTCAATTACCAGCAAACCGGATTCTATCGCGTCAATTACGATAAGGATTTGTGGACTAATTTGATCAACGAATTGAACAGCACGAGATTCGAGACGATTCACGTGACGAGTCGCGCTCAAATTATCGACGACCTCTTTTCGTTGGCTCGCTTTATGTACAACATCTTCGTATCCTACGACACGGTGATGAACGCAACAACGTATTTGAAACGAGAGACTAATCATTTGCCGTGGAAAGCGTTCTTTAACGGCATGTCCTTCGTCTACGAGAGATTCGAAGGAAATCCGTACCAGGATCTTCTCAGGCGTTACATTTTGACGTTAATTTCCGAATTATACGACAGATTACGCTTTAACGATTATGTGTACGAAGGACATTTATGGAAATTAAATAGAGAGTTGATTCTTCAATGGGCCTGCAGGCTCAATAACAAGGATTGTATCGAACAGTCCGTAAGGATCTTCAATTCTTGGATTACCAAAAACATAAGGTAAGATTTCAGAAAATCATCACTGGAATCAGAACAATTTCGGTTTTACATAGAGACGTCGCTTCGAAAAAACTATTATAGTATAAATATAATTAATTATATTATAAATATAATTAACATTGAGAGTTTCTCCCATATCGTGTCCCCATAGTGTTTCACCTAACGCGCGACAAGCTGTTTATTGCACTGCAATAAGACAATCAAACACGACTAATGAGTGGGGCCAATTGTGGAAGAGGTACACACAAACGGAATTCCCGTCGGAAAAGAAGATAATGATCAACGCGCTCGGATGCTCGATGAAGGAAACACTTCTCCACAAGTAAGCTGTAATTTGAGAATGTGCAAACAATCATTTGCTTTATGTTACTTTTGAATAACTCGATGGGTTTTCGAACAATTTGCCTGAACAGCTATCTCGAAACAGCGATCAAGAATCCCTTTGTCATTCGCAAACAAGACGCCAAGGCGGTATTCACTTCCGTATGCAGCGCAAGTCAGCTGGGAGTGAATGTTACGCTCGATTTCTTGATAAAAAACATTGACAACGTCCTCGAATAGTGAGTGTCTACTATAACGCACTGATAAAATAAAAAATTTGCACAGGAACATCCGCAGATAATTTTTTTTTAGGAACAATATAAAAATTATTGTTTTTTTTTTTGACAGTTTCGGCAAGACCAATGTTCAAGCTTTGTTCCGAGAAGCAGCATCGCACATATCGAGCCAGGCTCAATATAACAAGGTGTGTCTTATATTTGAAACAAAAAACTTTACATAAATTTTATTCAAGAAACTAAAGAAGAAATTTTAAAAAGTAAAATAAAAAAAAAAAAAAAGGAAGAAAGTAAAATTACTTTTTCTTTCAGTTGAAGTCTTTCGCCGAAGAGTACGAAAGACAAAATCTCAACGCAAAAACTCTCATGAACTTGAGATCCGCTCTCGAAGTTGCGAGCGAGAACTTGGAATGGTACAAGCGAAAAAATGCTCACTTAATTGAAGAATGGTTAAGAAAGTTTGTCGCAGAGCCGAAATCGGAGGATAATAGAGATAACAAAAATGCTTCCGTAAGAACAGAATCACTGAGTCTTATTTTCACAATTTTCGTTACTTTGATATCGTACTTTTTGAGCTAAACGCAAACATCCGACATCGAACGTTCCGCGGAAGATAATATTGTCAAAACCTTTTACTTTCGTAATTCATGCAGGAATATAGAGTCTCTTCATATTCGCGATTTGCGTTTGTGAAAAAATTTGGAAATAGCGAAGAAAGCGTATCTTTTTTTTTTCTTGTTTATTGAAAAATACAGTAACACACGTGATAAAATCTATACAAAGTGACTCAGTTTTTGTTGTTAAATAGTTTTTTTCAACGTTTTTTCACACAAAAAGCAATATAATAGCGTACTCTTTTTTCCGATTATATTTTGTTCGTCGTCTCTGTTATATAACGCACATGTAACACGTAATAATACACTATATAATGTTGTATATATAATATACATGTAATATGTAATAAAATACATGCATTCACGTCCGCACACTGCGAATCTTCAATTATTGGATGATTAAACGTTTGTCACGCGTAAATTGTTTCACTGCGTATTAGTGTTTCGGCGTATATCGAAACTGGAAGATTCTTTGAGAATCTGCGTAAGTACATGTACATAACTGGTGGTATATTAACTCATGCTACGTAGACTAAATTTCTTAATAAACTCTTTTTAATACATGTACATATATATATATATATATATATATATATATATTGCAATCATACAAATCTTCTTATTGTCTTCATTTGCGTGAACAAGTAAAAATCTCTGGTTGATTTCAAATGTGCATCGTATATTAAACGTTTCAACATTCTGATTTTGTTAACGGGAGTTAATGAGTATCGTCAATTTTTTATCGCTATCTTTGATTTAATAGAATTAGATTGTTAAAATAAACGGGAGTTGTGTGTGTGTGTCTTTGTATATATATATATATATATATATAACATATAGTTTGTATATGTTTATATACATACACATAGTGTTTTGCTATTTCATTTCATTTACAAACGTGTACGCTCTGGATTTGAATCGATATTTTAATTGTCTCACGTATTACACAGCGGATATACTATAACATTTTTGTTTTTCATTACAATTAAGTTCGTCCGACACACACAACTAAATGCTTCTAATTATTAAGAATAATATATACTGCGAGAACACGAGGAATGTTTCAATAAATTAGCTATCGCAATCAATAAATATACAACTAATTTTTATCTCAAACGTGAGATTCTCCGCGTTCCTTCGTCGAGATTCGCACAATAAAACGTTTTCAGACTTCTAGAGCAATGATAGGAAATAATCGTGACCCTCCTCTCTATCTTGAGGATCTGCACGACAAATATCTGTAACGAGATTTTGTAAGAAACGTTTTTCTCCTTTCGCTCTTCGCTCTTTAAAACACTTCCCACGTAATTAATCTCTCACGCACATTTAGCGCGGAGTAGTAATTTAATTAAAAAAATATAAACACCGAAAAATCTTCTCACGAGGCGGCAGTCCCATAAATACCCCATGTGCACGCGTACGATGTGCTGACTGATATTTACATCAGATTTACGTACAAAAAAACGCGTAATAGATTATTTCAGAATAATCTATTTCGCAATTACGTTTTCGCAACTTAGATTGTTGCGACGAATTTGGGCGAGAAAATCAATTTTTTTCACGCGGCATCTCA
>QVOB01019034.1:0-14768 GCA_014839585.1 Pseudomyrmex concolor | reverse complement strand
TTATTTTAAATAGTGTATGCACATAAACTACTGTAAATACAGATTATCTTTAAGAATGACTGCACAAATGCACTATTAAACAATTATTGTGAAATTAAAGTCTATGGCCATCTTTTCCGTATGGCCATAATTCCTTCTATTTACCCCCTTTTACCCCCATAAAAGAGTGCTCACATTTTGCCGAAAATTGAAAATTTTTTACGTGAGATTTTTCGTCTTCGCTGTTTATTAAGAATAACTTTTTCTTAAACGGAAAGAGAGAGGTCGTCGTAGATCGTATCGAATAGCACCGTCATCCTTTGCATTTATTATCATCGTGACGATAAGCGCGCTCAGCCATTATTTAGACTTAATTATACAACTGAAAGTCATTGTGTTTCTCTGCATGGAAAATACTGAATAGATCAACTTGTTTGTATCTCAAACTGACAATAAGAACGCTTCGAAAAGAAAAATTAACGCTACCGCGAAACTTCGGCAAACAAAAAAAGATGTTAACTCACTGTATTTTTGAAACTAACTAACTGCGAGAACTTCAAAAAAATTTATTACGATTGTATCAAATAAACGATTGATGATTATCTAGTCGCGTTGTAATTATTACATTTATAAGAAAATATTATTAGCGTCTTTATACTCTGCGTATACGTACTTTGTATACAACATTTCTTATATACGTGTTTTTTTTTTGTTTTAACAAATAACTTCAATAACTGTCATGTCTTGCAACGCGTACGGAGTTTATTCCGTTGCTGTTAAACGGCTTAGGAGCTGGCGGCTCGCTCGAATTACCATAAATGACATCTAACTATTGATACTTTTCGCGTTATCAGCGCGCGTGATAAAGAGACGTTGCATCGCCTCGGCGCCAATGAGCGCTCAACTTCATTAGCAAGTAAGGTCATCGGAGAAACGCAATATGCAAAAGTGCACGTGTGTATCAATCTTTCAAGCGCGCCGGTCGTCTCAAATCTTCCGCGAATACATTATTCACAAAGCTGCTCATTGAAATTCAATACGTATTGCGCACAAACAAAATCCACGATTTTTTCCGTCGTATATCCCAATCTTAATCCTCCGACTTTAATTCTCTTCTCCTCTCTATTTCCTCTTATTTAATTCAAAGTTTTGATAACGCTTATTTAAATAGACAAAAAAAAAAAAACGCGTGCGCATAATTCGACTTACTTCGAATCGAATTGAATAAACGAGAAGCAAAAATAGATTAAAAAATGGTGATTTGCCAAGATCGCAATAGATATCGCAATCCCGCGTTGTTACAGACAGAGGAATTGAGACGCACGGAAAGGCTGGACCACCGATGGAGATCAGAAGGCGGTAGGGACATCTCTGCTCTCATTGGTCGGCATTACGAAGCCAATGGAGAGCAAGGACGTCACGCTTGCGCAGCCTCTCTCGCAGTATCTGCGTTCTCCGCGTGCCTCTTTCATCTCATTAAAAAGAAGAGAAAGTATGAAAATTTTCTTTGTTAAAAAAATGTGACCTGAATGAGAATGTTAAAACTCAAGATCGTGTTAAAATTCATTTAAGTTAAAGAAATTCAGTTTATCAAAGCAGTATATCTCATTATATTTTACTTATTATATCTCATTTATTAAATTAAATCCGATTGTTAGCAAAAATTCTATTACAATTGACTTTTTGGCAGATTAAAAAAATATTAATTAATCGTCATCTCTCTCTCTCTGTCTCTCTCTCTCTCTCTCTCTCTTTCCTCACATATCTTGAATGTGACACACATTTGTTATTCTTTTCGAACTAAGCGCAAATTTAAATGGAGACCTGACACTTCACATCCGAAAAACCGGTTTTCCTTCGTGTCCGGCGAAAGGGACGAAAGGTCCCGCACGTTCCTACAGGATCACGTAAAGACCGCTTTACCGTCTACCTGTTCGTTAGGAGGGTAAACCTGATTCGCCTCGGGATCCCTCTGACCCTTGTGAATTAAAGAGATTGTGGACAAGAGCGGGCTTCGGGTTCATAGGTCGGACGGGTGTACGAATCGGAGCAACAATCCCGAGGGTCGCGCAGGTACATAACCCTTCCACGGGTCCACAGGACAGAGAGAGAAAGAGAGAAAGGATCTTTGGACCTTAGGCGGGTCTCTGCGAGGACCGGCTGAACGCGGCGCGAAGAAACTTCGGGAATACAATATACGACGCACGTGTTGTCTTGTGGCGGCATTTCGCCAAGAAACGTTCAGCTCAAATCTGTTCGGTGATTGGTTGGATTTGAAAATGTGTTGTGTTTGCGAGTCAACCCCGACGTAAACTATCCCGCAGGGATACTTTTTCGAAGAAAACCGTTATGAGATCCTGATGACCAATTTTCCACATCAAAAAAAAAAAAAAAAAAAAAAAAAAAAGAAACTCGTCGAGTAATAGTTAGCACGTTTTGACGGAAAAATATATATCCTCCGGAGATGTGTGCTTTTGCCTTTGTGATTTTTCGAAACGACAGAAACATATTGTTGCGAGAATTAAGACGCAGTCAGTACCGTTGATTGTTCTGAATGTCACATAAATATCTTTGGCGAATGATAAAACGAGACCTCCGTGACCGCATGTACGTCGTTATATAACAGTAGCGCGAGTCTCCCTTATCGAGCGAGCTCTATTTTACGAGAGAAATAAAAATAGTGACAGCAATTTTACGGTTCTTATGGGAACGCTTTTAACGATCCACGGAGATACGTACGAACCGCGTATTTTCTTATTGCACTGAAAAAAAAAACGTACAAACGATGTACGTACACGCGGATGTACACTCGTCAAGATTCACATCCGTGTTCAACGCGATACCTGGATACACTAAATATTTCCCGCGCAAAAACAGTCGAGTTAAAAGTCGTTACATGACGAATTGCATTGAGAAAGAGCAAATGATTAAAACGGACATCAGATTGTGTAAAGTGCATTGTGTAAAAATCAATTTTAAAGACAAGTTAATTTTTTTGTGACTCAACCTGGTGTGTAATAACACCGTTAATATATTTATAGAAAAATTAAACATTTTAGAATTTCCAATATTCTCAATAAAGCGAGCTTCGGATTTTTCTTGATAGATTCGTTTCTCGCGATTGTTAATTAATTTTGACAAACGAAACTACGATCGCCGCGACTCGTTTTCAGGAACGAAAACCTTCCCTGACGATAATCTCCTCGACGACTTTTTTCCTAGTTTTGCTTCATGTGCTCATTTCCAGAAGCGTCTATTGAATAATGTAAAGAATATGACGACACGCTCTCTCGATAAGCTGCGATAAGCTTTTACTGACGCACCTTCAAGGTTCGCATTCTTGTGACAGACGAAATGCGCTGATTAGCGATGAAATTATTACACTCTTGTAATAATAAATGCAATTCTCGTTAAGAAAATCCTAATAGTGATATTCGCTCATTTGAAGTTTGTCAATACATTCGTAAATACTTTATTTTGCAATTGTTTTCTCTTAACTTTCGTCTCTTACTTGATTTTCGAAAATTTTTACTTGAAGATAAACCAAGAAATTTCTTTTTTTTTTTTTTAATGTGCACGCGCGCAATTGCGGAGTAATACGCAACTTTATCAACAAATTGCTCATAAAATTATTTTATCAACAATCTTGGTGTAAGTCTTAACGTACACGATTTCCCGCGTAAAAAAACTTCGATTTCTAACGGTCTGTTCTGACGAGCGTTCGCGAACTTTTTTGATACGATTGGATGTTCTCATTGGATGTCTCGGACATTCTTCCGTTACCCAGTACTGTGCTCTATATTCTAGTTTAGATAAAAAATACACACACACACACACACACACATATAATATATATATATATATATATATATATATACACATGCTGCGTAGTCCGAGCCAATCCTCAGCTGAGATTTTTGCCAAAGAGTGGGGACTTGCATGCGTTGCTCTAGTTAATGTCAAGTTAGACCAACGGAAATTTGTCAGGCGGGATATTTTAACGGTCGCAGACCCACCATACTGGCGATTCTTGCATAATTCAGGTGTCATCGCGTGTCATCGTTTACACGTGAAACACAAACTTTCTTCGTATTTTCGAGAAAAATTATCATGACTCCGAGTTGAATCGTTAAAACCCATCTCAACGGTAACGTGTTTTCTTTTGTATAAAGTTTGAAACGCTAATCTATTTTGTCGATGAGTTTGCATCATTTATAGATCAAATAAATTATTTCAAGAATATTAGCTATTGATTTAGAAATTTTCGAACGTTAATTATTGCTTGCTTTTTTATATTTTTTAATATTTTTTTCTATTGGTTCTTGAAATTTTTTCTTCTAATGATATATGACATCAAGGTGATAGGGAGGGGAGGGGAAAAGAGATCGTCCGTTGCTCTAGTTAACAAAACCGTCCGCACAGCAAGGAATATCAATATATTGGGCCTCGTCCAGGTGTAAGAACCTTAACGCATCCCTTAACGGCCCAAATAACCAAGACTCTCTCTCTATCAGAGCGAAGGTTTGGAGGTTTTCCCATACCGTCGCCGACCATTGGCCATTCGTAGTCGGACGGACACCAAGATGGTCACTTGTACCCAACGGATTTTTTCGACCTGATTTAAATAGGTTCTCTTCTCTTATACCTTTTCTCCCCCTCGTTCGTCGCGCGGACATTGTCCAGGTAAAATTTTCAGCTACCTTATGAGTCAAAAAAAAAAGCGCTTTCTCTTCAGGTAGCCGGCAATAGCCATGGGAAAACATCATGAGAGTTGACCATTCGTTAGGGTCACTTTCTGATGATTTAAAGAAATTAGAATATCACATCCCTTCGTGAATCGTGAAGATGGTCTCGGTGCAGTAAGCGCGAAATGCGCTTTATACCTGCGCGCTGGCATTCTCTCCAGCTTCGGATAGTGACCGCTCCAAAATTTGATCCCAAGGGCGACCAAGCCGTGTGAAACTGCGGTCCATATCGCGAGAATGTTCTCATGAAGAGACCTTTTGTATGCTAACCTCGTTGATTTAGATCTACGATCATTCGTAGATCTATTAAGCACTTTCGAATTTTTGAAGAAATTCTGCACGCCTACGGTTTTCTTTTTTTTTTTTGTTTTGTTTTGTTTTGTTAAAATGACTAAAATACATTTAAAAAAAATCTTGCTGCATAAGCTTTTGTAATAATAATGCAACGATATACCGATAAATTCTTGCTTTTGAGATTGAATTTTATTTTTTTGTAGTCCGTTTGAGACACTTGCGAAATAAAATTGTTTGCGTTGTTATTTCCGAGTTATTTTCTTGTTTTTTTAAATATCGGGTTTTAAATTGTTGAAACTTGTAGTATTGCGCGCGCATAAAAATACATTTGCGCAGCATCGTGTCTCATTATCGGTCGCTGAAATAAAGTTAAAGCCGCGCGTCGTCATCGCGGTCTGTTTAAGCTTCCAGAACCACTGATACATCACGATTAACATAAATTTGCCGACCGAACGTCCGGTGTGGCCTGTGCGACGCGACGAACTATCTGCGTAGTAACAAGCTGCTTTACATACGCTTGATCTTTAAATGTGCTTATTCACATAGCCTGTGATCCCCGTCTGTCTTACCATACACATAAACAGAGTATAAAATAGCAGCGAGAATATAGCGGAAAACATAAATTTTCTCATTATTGTCGAACCAACAATAAATTGCAGATACTTCTTGATTAGAACTTTCAACCTTTAAATAAAATATTTCACATTTAAACTGAATGTTTCCAACAAAATCCGTTATATACGTTATATCTAAAATTAAACTAAAATTTAAAAAAAGAAAAAAACGTTTATGTTTACTCAATTTTTACATTTTTCTCAACAGTATTTTCTCAACAATATTCGAAATAAAGACTGCAAGACAAGACGACGTCGATCGTTCGCGCGTTTATTGTATCAAGAGCAACGCAGAGAGCATTTGCGATGACCCCGAAGATCAATGAATGATCAATATCGAAACGATCAATATTCATGGGATTCGTGAGACGAGGACAGACGTATGTAGAAGCGTTCTGATTAAAAGACACGTGCGGCCGTTTGCGTGAATGTAACGATGATGTTGCGAGGTGTGCGCGCCGAACGGAGTCAGAGGTCATCGTAAACAATCCTGCGTGTGGGAAAGGCCGTGTCGAACTCGCAACAAGAAACGAACACACTGCGTCGCGCTGTCGTGCAACAGAAAATAAAATACAGATATAACGAGATCGAGCAGAAATGGTTGAAACGTCTTCTTGGCGCACGAAGAGCAGCACGGAGCGGAAGTCGACTTTTCGTCGGCAAGAACCAAGAAACGTCGTCCCACTTTGGTCAGCGGTGGATTATTTCGTACTCCGCTCGGTTTCGACACGCGTAATCGCGAGCACGATATAAGAAGCAACGCGTAACGGTGTGTGACGCGATATGTACACCTTTATTTGCATTGGGACTGCGCTCGAATAAACTTGATCTCTTTTTTTTTTTTGTTTTTTAACACTAAAAGGCGACGAGCGAAATAATCTTTCTCGTAAGAAACTAAACATTTATAAAACGAATATTCTACAGGTGTGTGTTTTTCCAAGCAGATCTTACATTCGCGAGAATTCTAAATCCTCTTTCTTAATCAGATTCAAGTGACACAGTAAATGAACGCGATATTATTCATACCTCGAACTTTGATCTCCTCTCTCAAGGTAAAAAGCTCTGAAAACAAAATGCATAAACATTTTCTATCGCGGAATTTTTTATTATCGGCACGAGGAGACACAATGTAAATTTTTACAATAATCTAACGGTGCGCGCGCGACGCATGAGAAGTTTATCTTTCTACAATTTCTCGCACGAGCTTGATGTTTCGGATATAATGGCAACAGTCGCGATTTCAGATAAAAATTGTCACGCGAGATTTTCGTGTCGCTTTAGCGCGATCGTGGATTTCCGCGTGTGTCACTTCGACCGCAATGTCGATTGGAACTGCTTGAAAAATTTAATACCCATGGTATAAATTTTGCAAAGAGACAGTAATGCAATATATGTATTGAATCACATTCTCTCTCTTTTTCTTTCTCTCTGTTTTTTTTTATTGGCAGAAATAATGTCCTAGAAATATGAGACATTTTTTTCTCATTTATTCAATTATTTTTGTCAATAATGTATTGTCAATAATGCTGGACATATCAGATACAAGGCAATTATTTCCCAACGGACCAATATAAAGCAAGATTAAGAGTGTCGCATCAATCAATCAAAAGTAACACAATATAAAAGTAACATGTACATATTCTTCTAACATGTACATAAAATTCGACTGTTATCAGAACAAAACGGTCGATTAAAATCTCTGTCAAGCTGATAGAGCCGTTTCTCCTGCTTTCAACATAATAATCGTTAAAGCAGGTGTCCCCGACAAGCGTGGGAGCCTCGAGCGCCTCCCGGCGCTATTCTCTCCCAATCCATTACTGTAACGAACGTTGAAGAGTCGCCATGACGACGCAGTGGAGAAACACACACGTGGGGTGTAGCAGCTCGCTCTCCTTTTTTTTCCTCCACCCTTTACCTCCACCTCTCCCCTTTCCACCCCCTTCCCCTTCCCTTCTCCTTCCTCCTGCCGATCTCAGGCTTCGCCCGGTTCCCTCGCCCTCCGACCTCTTTTGCCACGTGAGTCGAAAGAGAGCGTACCGCTCTACCGGACTATCTCGAAACGAGAAGGCTTTTGTGGAGGTGTCCGCACGTCCGTCCGCATACGTTTGTGAATTTGAGCCCCCGAACGAGAGCGTTATCATGGCGGCCGGGTCGGTTGCCATCGCGATACCGGCCACAACATAAAATCACTTTGACGATTTGTTTGGTGCCATTGATGCGCCACACATGCGGGAATCAATTTTATCCTCCGCTCATCGTTCGGAAACCCTCCGTCCCATCCTTTCTTTCGAATTACAACCCCCTCGCCGGCGCAATATAAATCGCTCCTCCCCCGTCACTCGAACATATTCTCGAAGAATTCTCGCTCGTCATCTCTCTTCTCGAAAATGTCATCAATCGGCGACTGGAAATGGCATCGCGATATTCTAATTTCTCTGAAGAAAACTGCTATCTCTGCTTCGGTCATGTTTTTGATGGATCGAAATGAAGAAAAAAACTTAACGACGTTCTGGCACTAGTCAAATGTTCCAACCGCGTGCTTATCTGTCTCGTGTGACATCTGAGTAGGGTCTTTATGAGTCAAAAATACGCCACGGAATTTGCAGGAAATTGAGAAAATTCCATAGAGCGCATTACAGATCATTTTTCTTTTCAAGGTTGTTTTTTTTTTTTTTCTTATTTCAATTATCTACGCTAGAAATTGTATTAAATAGAAATACACAGACAGAATTTTCAATTGTTTAGACGATTTTCAAGAAAATGTGCGAAAGTTTAAATTCTTATCTTAAAAAATTCAAATTAACATTAAGATAAAAAATCTCGTGTGACTTGTAACGAATACGATACTCGTATCTCTTGAAATCTTGAACAAAGTTGTCTGGTGAATTTTTTTTCTTTCACATCGTTACTTTTAGCTTGTACATTATTGTGTAATTTTTAATTAAAAAATAATATTTTTTCGCATTCAAGCTAGTCTAACTTTTTCGATTTTTTTTTATTATTTTCACTTTTCTTAGTCGCCTATATTACTTTTCGTCTCTATCGTCATAAAGATATTAATTTTCTTTACAGCTATGTATGAGAAATATTCCTGATACTGAACTATTAAACTATTAAACACTCTTTAGAAATAATGGTTTGGGTTTCTCCCTCATATATATATGTATATGTCCCTATACTGTCATAGATTATTGATTTCCATCGCTATATATCTTCTCTGCACATGTTACTATAAACAAGAGTCCTTGACCAATCGCGTTTTCTACTAATGATACATATATTCTACCTAAGAAAAGCTCTGTGCTTAAAAAATATATATACACGGTTGCTTCGAGAGTTTCTAATTCGAAGATCATAAACACGCAAACAATTCTATTTTTATATTGTGTACATTCATAAATTTTTTGGAATAAAATTAATATAGTTTTAGTATTAAATTGAGACAAGAGGAAATTTCGTAAAACGAGATGAATTTTACACGTACGTAGATATCGAATTTTCTTTAAGGGCGGCCACTCCGGTCTTGAAACATTGATTGCAATGACACAATTTTTGTTTTGCAAATTCGGACTTGAACGATTTCAACCACGTGATAAGCGCTCTTATCTGCTACGCGTATAAGGTACACGTGTATCTATTACGTATTGGCCTGGCTTACATACACATATATATATATATATATATACATACATACGTTTGTGTTTAAGTGGAATGATCTCAAGTTCAAGCTCACACGCCACGAATAGTCGACTTTGTTCGCATAGCTCATCCAAAGTGTTCGCCGTCACATCACGCTATAACGCGATTAAAACCGATAATCACATTCTTATCTGTAAGTGTAATCGAATACCGGCAGTTTTCGTAAAACCTGAATCGGAGTAATCGGGTTATTAAATTTAAATTAGAGCATTAATGAGGTTTTTCGTGTCGCGCTGTGCAAATAATTTGCTCGACACTAAAAAAAATCTAATCAAATTGTAATTTTTTTACAAAAACTAAAATACGCATAGAATATTAATAAAAAAAAAAAAAAAAACTGATGTACAAAATTGACATTAATTTTCTATATTTTTGTTTTTCTATTGTTCTTTTGCACGTGTCAAAGAGATTGTTTATAAAAACTTTTATAAGATTTCAATGTTAGATATTTTTACATATACGTTTCCGCGCGTATTGCTAAAATGCATCGTTATATTTTGTTTCTTTAGAATTGAATGTAAGTTATTGGAATTATTTCAATTCGGAATTATTGAAAATTACTGTAACGGAAGAGAATTTTATCGTTTCTCGGCCGAACTAATATACTTTCGATTGTTCCACTCGCGCACGAGAAGTCTACTTGACTTTCCAAGACGCATATATATAGAAAATATCAGTACACAGATAGACCAACGACGATAGACACACATGTCAACGGAAAAAAAGCTAAGACGGTTACGTGATCCGCGATTGTTATGTAAATTTCGCTGCTCGCTTATGCACAGGGATGCGCTTCTGCGCATTCTCTATTTTTTTCTTTCTGTTAAATATTTTCTCGCCCGCATAAAAAAAAAAGAGAAAGGAGAAAAGAAAAAAATGATTGTTAAAGCGCGAAAATAAGATATCTAAGCACAGTAAAAACATCTCTTCAATTTCATATAATAAATTTTAGACTCGTAGAGTGAGTAGATTTAAGTTTTACCAAACAACACAAGACACGAAACATCGAACTTATTTCAATATCACAAAATAATAAGCTACATATTTCGTAAACCATAAAAAGTATTTAAAAAACTATGAAATATTAAATAATCATTTAGAACATCAAAACATTAGCGAAAATAAAAAGATGCAAGATTTAGAAAATATAAAAAAAAAACTACAATTTGTTACAACACACAAATAATAATAAGGAAAATAAGGTATAAAAAAAAGAAAGACAATAACTTTCTCTGCATATCTTATATGACGATAAAATTAGCAACTAACCGTGATGATTTAATTTATTAATGCGCGCACATTGGTTTTGTTTACCTGATCAAAGTGCAACGCAACGCGTGAATTATCCGTACGCGAAATTTGAGTCTCGCGATTGCAACAACGCGCGCTCGACATAACGCGCATCCATGCACCGCAAGGATTTTCGCAATGCGCGCGATCTTACATTATGACCGATGAGCGCCCTTATACATCTTTTATTGGCCACGCCAATCGTTAACCAAAACGACTTCAGCCCGACTCCGGCGTCTCTCTTTCTCTCTCTCTCTTTCTGTTTCTCGCACTTTCACTTTGCGTGCCCACGTGATCTCTCGGTTTTCCTTTTTTTACCAAAGCAGGAAACTGGCCGTCTCTGGCTTCGACACACCGAGGAGAATCGTTACCGATTCCTTCGTTTTATACACATATACACGCTCACACACCCGCTATTGTCTCGCATGTCTTCCATGAGGCCATTTCGCCATGTTTACACACTATGTGTGGGCCACCTGCGCTTCGCCGGTTACGACAAAATTGCCTCGCGTACGCCGCAAACGATTTGCGAATCTCTCGTTTAATGACGCGTCGGCGACTGCGCCCGGTTTTTGCGCGCGAGAAAAACGAACGTGTTTGGTTCCCGCGCGAAAAGAGGCAAATGCGTTTTTACAACAAGAAACCGCGTGCCTCTCTGAGAGAAACGAGGTCTGAGAAAATTGAGATAAATTGTCATCAGATAAATTTGTAATCAGAATTGAGCCATTCAGTTTTGCGCGCCACAGATACAAAAAAAAAAAAAAAAAAACAAAGTTTGGAGAATTGAATCTCGCGTGTTTTTTCGGTTTTATGCAAAAAGTGCGAATGCATCGATAATTTTTACTTTCGTAGCTTCACTTAATCCTAATTACATCGCTAAAAAAAAAAGAAGAAGTTCAAGCGTCATATGAAAGTTCTTCTTTTCATATATCTCTGCAGAACTCACCAGATACATGTCTCTGCAACGTCTCTCTTGCAACACCGCTTTTATTAAGCAACCCGAATCGAAATTTTAGTCTTACTTCGGACACTCTCTCTCTCTCTCTCTCTCTCGACACTGAAATCAACCTATCTGCTTTTTCAAGTGTTACAGTTAAGAATTATGTACATATATGTACACATTAGACATATATATGCACGTATATATCAGACAAATGTGTGCAATTAAACGCGATTGAAAGTTTGTTTGTCTGACGAACAAAATCTAAAAGCGATTTTAAGCCTGAATCGTTCAATTGTGTCATGAATATATATGCGCCCGCGGAATTTTCACACGGAAAGAAGAGATAGCCGCGAGCGGTACTGCCCTGCTCGTCGTCGTATAATCGTTAGGGGAAACAGGAGCGGAGCGATAGGAGCGATGCTTATGTCGTATTCTCGTTTGACGACTTGGCGGAGGTGGGCGGAGGAGACGCTCCGCTCCCGATAGCGATAAACGACGTATCGACGATTCGTCGTCCCCTTTTTCCTTTCGTTTCCCCGCGGTCTCGCGAGCGACTCCTCCGCCGTTGTTGCGTAATGCACATAATGGCCTTTTTTTTCCACGTAGCCGATACTCCGTTTTGATTCTCTCGTGGAAAGTTTTCCAGGAAACGCAGTTGCTAATCCTTTCACCGGCTGCGCCCGGATATACCATATTGTCGTCTAATCAAAATCGAGAGCAACGTTCTCGAAGTTTCCGGAAATACAACGTCACACAACCGTCTATCAAAGTCTGGATTTTGCACGTTGTTCTTTTTTCACGTATCAGTATCAATATGAGATATACTTTTTTTTAATTATAAGAAGATATAAAGATAAAATTTGTACGAAATACTGCGAATCTCAGAAAAAATAGATTGTAACGTGTAGAAGGAAATAAATTTCCATTATATTTGATCTTATTTAAATAATTTTGTTCTCTATGTTGATAAAAAATTTACTAAACAAACACACGTTTTTTCGCGTACTATTTTATATTTAACATTTTAAAGAACCATGCGGTATAATTAAAAAACACGTAATTTTAGAGTAAAAGACGCGATCATTGTGAAAATAGAAATTTCTTGTTCGGATAATTCGCGAATATATTTATAGGAAATGTTGCATCAATAGTTATAATAAATGCGACTGCGAGTGAAGCTTCGTGCTGCAAAAACAAACCGCGTTGTTTCGTTAATTTCACGTGATTCGCTCTACGCAAACCGTAACAGCCACGATCAGCACGGCAGATAAGCATACGCGGAAAGAACAGAATTGATATAGAGAGGCAGAATATTTTTATGATTACCAAACTTTGCGTTTCTTTACGTTCGAACGCGCGCATTCTCTCCGGCGGTGCGCATTGTTAATTTCTCTCGACGCAAAGCAGCGGGTTTAGTAAACAGAAAGTTACTTAAACATATACTTGTACTTATATTAGCAAATTAAAATTTTTTTTTCATATAAATATCTAAAATTTTTTCCAGTTATTTTATATCTTTACTTGAATCACGATTCCATTTCAAATGGCAAATGTGTATACAATTTTGTTTTTTTTTATTCTATATAAGAAATATAAAAAATAATATAAATAAATTTAATATTATAAAAATTTCTATATAAATATTTTTTTACGAAAAAGTTCAGTTGCCGTGATTTTGTACGCTGGGAAAAGTTTCTCCGGAAACACTTGACAGCCAATTGACGTTTTCGCCTTTGTTACGCCCCTTTCTCATCCCTTTTCACAGCGAGGGCAACCTCAAAGGTTCATGATAAGGGACTGCCTTTTCTCATTCACCCTCATCTCCCGCAACGCTATTGGAGGAATAGTATGCTCTATTTGGCCAATGAACCGTTTTCAACTTCTTAATGAGGAAAGAGCACAGGTGCAATATGGTGTGACAGCACCCTCATATCGCGGTTTTTTTTTCAATTTAGAAAAAAGTATTAGAAAAAAGTATTATATAGTCCAAAGATTTGATGGAGCAAGAAAATAGTATTACCTCATGGCTGAGAACGATGCAAATTAGAATCGAAATGTGCGCGCGTACTTCGAAATTATTGGAAAATATTAAGTTAATAACAATTTCCGTTTATTTTTCGTTTGCGTGCGAAAGAGCGGCCGATGACGAAGAGTCTGTCTGAAATCCGCAGTACCTTTTCTCGCGGCGACTCGTTTCGGAGCCGCGCAACGCGATGCATAATTAAAAGCATCCGCATACGTGGGTAGGTATCTCTCGCGTGAGCAGACAGCAGCCAGGTGAAGAGAGACCGACAGCGTGAGAGAAAGGAAGAAGGAGTAATACAGACAGTCAGTCGATCGATATATGTGGTGGCCAGGCGGGAGTTATGCACGTCGCATCGGCGGCGGGATCGGGTCGGTTTTTCTAGGAAACGTTCATCCGCCGCGGGATCGACGACCGTTACGCGAAGATGCCGATTAAAACTGAGAGAGGAAGAAAGAAAGAGAGAAAAGAGAGAGAGAGAGAGAGAGAAAGAGAGAGAGAGATACACGAGAGGAGAGAGAGGGAACAGAGAAAGAATGGTAACGCAACGTAATGTAAATGCGGATGCGGTCGGCGCGTGCGCCTGCAGTAGGGCACGCCAAGACGACAGCTGTTTCAGTCCTCAGGCAACATCAGCGTTGCACCTGCCTGGCTGCCTGCCTGCCAGCTCGCTTCGTCCGCTCGCCTGCTTGCTCGCTTACCCACCTACCCACCTATCTATGTGTGTCCACGGGACGCGTGCAAGCGTCTCTACGCACGCGAGTCCTTAAACCCGAAAGATCGACGGAGACAGGGGAAGGGTGAAGATTTGTGTTAATGATCGAGTTTGGACCTCGATTGATCCCAAGGGTTAACGACACGGGATAAACATTATTATTTTGACGATAACGTTTTCTCGATGTGGCAAGGATTTCTAATAAACGTCCTCTCTTCAGTTTATTCTGCTTCCAAGTCTTTTGTCAATAAACGTTCAATTAATTTGTTTAACTTTCTGTGCCGTGTTATGGAGTACACGATGAGTAGGGTAATGTCAAGGTTGCATTCTTATTAATGTCAACATTGCGTCTTATCGATCAATTGCAAGAATATCAACGTTGTTAATTCTAATTATTTATTATAGATATCTATTGTTGTTCCTATTATAGATATTACGCAATTACGTACATAGATTATTCTTACGT
>QVOB01019033.1:0-17272 GCA_014839585.1 Pseudomyrmex concolor | reverse complement strand
TGATGCATTTACGATGTTTTTTTATAATATAATCGCGGTCGCGGATATTGAAACAGCATCACGCCTGCCTCATTTCCACGTCCTTTCGTCGAGGAATATATCGGCGAAAGAAAAATCTCGTGAGTTCTCACGTGAGAGAGAGAGAGAGAGAAAGAGAAAAAAAAGAATATTATATACAATGCGCGATGTAATACAATGTGCTTTGTGAGAGCCGATTGATTTACCGTAGTCAGAACCGTTACCGTGTTGCAGAGACGACGTTCGCCGTGAATAAAAACTTCAACACATATTTTTGTATATCTCGCGTTTATTATATTATTACTTTAACTCGTTCGAAAGTAGAACACTGATTAGTACAATTGTCTGTTGTCGCAGGTGGAAGAATACTTCACGATGTTACCGGAGATCTCTGTACCGAGACTCGGCACGCCCGGCGAGCGGCACAGAGATCGTCAGTTGGCGATCCAGTTGCCGAAACAGGATCTAGCAAGGGCCTATTGTCGCCACTTGAATCCCAAAGACGCCAGTAGCGCTGACGATTTTATGGCCGCGAGAAACGAGATCGCCCTGGACATCGGCAGTATGCAGGAAGTTTCCGAACGAGGTCTGGTAAGTGTAACTCTCACTCAACGATAGGTTCGGATTAAACGATATTGCGATGTCAAGTTGACATTAATTCCGTGCAATAACGACGAATCTCTGCGACGACAGCAATCTGACGACGATTCGTTAATGCCCTTATTCTTTGTCTTTCAAGGATTGCGGCGTGTGTGGATCGTCCCTGAAGTACGGTAGCCTCGCTGTGTCAGCCAGCAAAGTGGGCCTGTTCTTTCACCCGGCGTGCTTCAGATGCGCGGATTGTAAAGAGCTCCTGGTCGATCTCGCTTATTGCGTGCACGACGACACGCTTTTCTGCGAGAGGCATTACGCGGAACAGCTTAAGCCGAGATGCGCCGCATGCGACGAGGTAAGTATTTATGGAGCTATTTTCCATTGCGGATGGAAACGGCGCAATTAGCACAATGCAACTATGCATGAATCCGGACGCGCAATGTTCTCGCGGTTTACTTATTATGTAAAAAATTTGTGGTACTTTGACTCTCTTATATTATCTACGTGGCAAGAAGTTTCATCACGAAAAGAACATTTTAACGAGTAATTATTCTGAGAATAGGGTTGGTGTAATGTCTTACACCAACCCTAGGTTTGTTCTGCGTTTTATATTCGGGTCACTGTTCGTTAATTTATTACGGGATGAAAACTTTTTATTTATCACTTAATAGAGACCAAAAGATGATCGAAAAAATTATATCATAAATACACACTCGAGACGTTTTAATTAATTAATCTGTTGTCTGGATTGTTATTTTGCCTTTTCTGTAATGTAATTTTTGTTTAATATAAAAATAGAGAATATATCTATAATATAAAAAAATGAGAAAGCAAAAACTCAAACTACTTTTGACAACTATTTAAACAACGGTATTTAAACAACGGTACAAATAACATCTGAAGCACAAATTATCGTTAGGTGTTAAGAAAAGTCGCCGAAGTAGTCGAAGTAGGTAATTGTCAGACCGCGTCAGTGGAGAGTGAGTTTATCCGCGAACATCTGCTTTATCGGCAACGGTATGAATTCTAGTTCACAGAGAAAAACAATCGAGACGCTGTCGAGATATCGATGGCTCATTCAGTGCTCGTAAAATTGATTCGATAAGAAACAAAATGTTTTACAAAAATTTGCGAAGAGCCTCAAGACCGCAAACAATGCAAACTGTGAAAATTAAAAAAAAAAAAAGAGGAATTGCAAGCAACACTTGTTAGCAATTTATAAAATTCGAGATCAAAAGATTGCACAAATCGATCGCGCGCAATCCGATCGTATCACAGAGCGCATTTTTTTTCCCGGGACGTCGAAGCAATCGATCTGTCCATTTAAGGCACTGGTTCACGAGTGAGACCGTATCTCGCGCAAACGGTATCCTACATCATCTCGCCGCGCATTTTATTACGTCGACGCGGCATTGCTTCTACGTTACGAAAAACCTGAAATCGGGCTGAAATCTCGCTTGACCCAAATATACAAAACGTTGTCAAGGTGGATATTCCATCAATATTGATTCAACAACATGTGAATTCCAATGAACGGAATTCTTTAAGCTTCTACCGATTTTGCTATGGGGGAATGCGCGAAAGGACACATACATATGCAAGGCTTCGACTGAGAAAAATCGGCGCATGTAAAGGTTTACAATGTGCATCTTTGGAAAAAAAAAAAAATACATCTCGCGACCGATATATTTATGTGGACGCGTATGTATGTTACGAAACAATACGTGAAATGGCGCAATGTAAGAATAAAAGAAAGATGTGTTTTTAGTTCTCCACTTCTTGTAATATCGAAAGCATAATAATAACAACAAATGTCACAATTCCACGCTTGTTGTCTCGCCTGTTGCGCAGAAAACTGGGCCACTTTCGGCTTTATTTAGATGAATCAAAATAGAAATCAAGGGAGGAGATCGCGGAGGAATATCACAGTCTGTCGTCCGTCACTTGCGGAACTGCGCAATGCAAATTATATTGTGACAACGCCAAGATCTGCAATGTTTCATTGTGTGTTTTATCGAAGCCATTTGGCGAGCTGAAATAATAGTTTGATTCAATTGTTTATTATAAAATTATTGGAAATTTATTTAAAAATGAATTCTCTGCAGCTTTTTATATATTGAAATGATACATATAACTGTGAAAACGAGACTTATGTAAGACGCGACATAAAAATATCACATCGTTGGCTCTTTCGAGAACGTGAAATTTAGATGCGCCTACGAAATATGAAACATCAGCTATTTCGCGTTCGAAAAGTGTCGTCTCAAGTTGGTTTTAATCCAACCGGAAACCTAGCGCTTTAATCCCTCGGCCGGTTGGTAATCTATTTTGACTCCTTGTCGAAGCTCCCACCACGATGGGAGCTCCTATCCAGAGACTGTGACCTGTTCGGGTCTTTTATTAGAGCCTAGTCAGAGAGTTTCAGGAAGGGAACGAAAGACGACGAAAGCGCGAGGATAAATCGACGTAATATCCCTATCGCGTAGTAAGGTCTCGTATCTTCGATCCGTACGATCGAGCGATCTCCGTCTCCCGTTTAATCGACTAGCGAACAAAAACGAAAGAGAGAGAGAGAGAGAGAGAAAGAAAAAAAAGAAAGAAAGTGACCGCGTCTCTCTTCGATACAAAATCCTTCGTGACGACCACGGCCTGCGGTCATTCGAGAAAGGTGGTTTCGGATTTCGGTAAGTGATGTGCGCCAGCGCGTAGTCAGACACGGTTGCGCGATAAGGAAAAGTGTTTACCGGTCGGCTGCCAAGATGTCCGCAACCGCGAACGATCGGAAAGAGAAAAGTCGTCGCGTAAAAGTCACGCGGGACGGTAAGGACGGAGTGAGATGAGCTATTCCGCTAATCGAATTACATCTGTACATATCATAATAAAGTACGCAAACACGAATCCAGAGAAACAACACACGCAATTTCCCTCTCCCACTTGATTACAGCCACGAGAACAAAAATCGCGAGATCACGACGTGCATACGTACAGAACCAATTTACACGAATTTACAAGACAATTCTCACACGATGTGCTATTTACACAATGTCGCGACGGTATAAATTAGAAATTGTTTCTCTTGCGATAAGAAAAAAAAAATGTACAACGCGAATTCTTACGAGGAAGTTTGCTGTATTTTCTAACATGTGTGCAAAAATTTGTCCGAAAGATCATGTAGTGTTACGGAGAAGTTGATGCAACACGAAATGTGTTTACTTTGTGAATCGCACCGGATGCGAATAGTATAAGCAAAGTTTTGTTGGTTTTTACACGGGGAGTACGTTGAGTTTTCGTTTCACAGCAGCTGAAACCGCCTGTCGAGGCTTTGTGAGTGTTCTGAGCTTCGGACGTGCAGGTAGCAGGCTCTTTATACAAAGGCATGGCGTAATCGCTGTGACGTAATGTGCCGGCACTTTAAAACGCCGCTGTAAAATTCCGGCGCATTGTCTATTTCGAGCGAGTGGTGTCTTTGCAACATTTTACACGCGAATCTAAAATTATTTAGAACTGCAATTTTTTAGTTACTTTTTAATATATCAATGTGAAAAAAACTTAATATCATTAAAAAATTAATATCTCATTTTTTAAGTACTTTGTTATAAATTGAGCGGACAAAATAAAACTGTTACTGTTGTGTCTCGGGAAAACACTGTTCTTCTTGTAAAACGTCCAAGATATTATTCCGATAATTCTCTCTTTTCACAAATTGGTTACGGCGTTATTCGAAAATTACAAAGTTGCAGAAATACGCACTTCAAATGATTTATATCGAGCTGTCGCTTCTCGAGACCATTAGCTTGGGTCTCAGTGTAATCGCATAAATTGGACTTATAACAGAAACAACGCAAACAGTATACATCAATATACGCTGTTTCGTCTGTAACGCCAATTTTGCAACACTTGCTTTTAGACGTGATTCATTGTCACTTAATCTTGGGCAGAGCTTTAAAGAGGGAAAAACTAATTATTATACTTGTCACAGTGCGAGCTTCACATGTGCCAATTCGAACAGTTAAAAATTTGTTTGCCTAATAACATCAAATTAGAGTTTATTGCAAAAACAAAACTTAATTTTTTTTGAAAATATAATTTGCAGATAATTTTAATATTTTCTTATTTTTAAACTCTTGTTTAATTTTCTATATATCGAGATTTTACGTCACGAGACAAACGCGAGCTATTACAGCGCGGTCAAATGATATAAATAACAATTTCAATGTGATGGCAGCCAACGATTTGCAATCGGCAGATGAATGAGCCGTCTAACGAAAATAATTAGAAAGCCAGTGACACCCTAATAGTCGTAGAGCGTCACGTGATGGCAAAGGGTTGCGCGTCTCGAACGCCAGACATTCTAGCTAGGTCTTTGCACTTGACCACTTCCTGGTTGCCAGAGCTCTCGTCTCTCGATCGGCCAGGCCGGATCTCTCACTATTAATTACTCGCAACACTTTGACTGGCTGAAACAAATAGACTCGAGCGCGAAAAATATCTTGAGCGAATCGTTATTTCTTTTAACGTCCGTGAAGAATGTTTAGAATGAAAATATAAACTTTTATGTGGACTTGAAAAAACACAAACAACTACTTACATTAATGGTTCGAGTAAGAAGGTTTGTTAATAAAAACGAAAGATATTTGCTTGGCATGAAAATACAAAAATTGCGCTACATCGTTATGCAAGAAAAGCAGCGCGATAACGCAACGGAACATACGGAGTCACAATTACAAATATATATACTTGCGAGTAAAAATGAGAGACAAAAACGAGTTTGCGAAGATGCAACGATGCAATTTGGGTCGCGCGCGTTGAAGTTAAGATAAAAGAAGCAACAGAGAGCAAAGAGAGAGGAGTTCACGTATATAAGGACTCCGCGAAGTCACGAAACGAGATCACGGTCATGTAGCTGTACGCTTCACGCCAGGTAGAGCGACAAGGACTCGTTCGCGAGAGTCCTGAGGGACCGATGTCCCGTTTTTCTGCGACAACAGCCGAGTTCTGAAAATTTTTGCCGTCTAATTCGGTCGGCGAAACAAGTTGCGGGGGCTTTTCAGATCCGGTGGCACGCTTTTCTCCGACCGTGGCCACGCTGCTCGTCTCATTCGATCATCGACCGAAATAGCATTGGCATTGTTCCGTTTCCCTCCAGAAGAACCGGCTCTCTCGGACAAGGAGGTCGACTAATTTCGACCCCTTCGCCGCTGCTGCCGCCGTCGCCGTTGTTGATAGAATATACGATGTCGCGCTCCTTCTACGATCGGGATTACATACCGATCGATCTCTCTATCTCTTTCTCAAGAGAGAGTCCGAGTGTTTGACGTTGTTTTTACGACTCATCGATTAGCCATTATCTGGGAACGACGGACCCACATGTAGGGAAAGGACCTGCTCTTGGCTTTTACGGACGGAGAGTCAAGGTCCTCCGCCCGTGTCCAATTCTCTTTTTGATCAAGTCCGATTGTATGCTCAGTGTTTTAACGGTTTACCGTTGGAAACCATGAGGTTATATTTATACCACCAAATTGGTTTTACCGAGATATCTTATTCCGTGTTCTTTTTTTTCATCATGCCACTCTACCTTTTTATATATTTTATTCTTCTTGTACTGACATATTTTTTTAACAATTAATCACGCAATTTCCTTTTAAATATTCTTGTCTTTAATAAATCACTCGAAACAACCTATATTTTATTTTGAGTGACTTTTGGCAAATGTCAAAGTAAAAGACTATAATCCACCGTGTAGCCGTTCCGCTTTATTGAGGTCTACATGTTGTAATAATTATATAACATAAGTAGTCGCGTTAAGGAAAAGACTTTAATCCCACATCTGACACAGATGACAACGAAAATAAGATTATTTAGGAAAATACAGAATTTGAATTTATTTTATTTTATTATTTAGGAAAATATAGAATATGAATTTTAAACAATAACGTGTGTAAGAAAATGTATGACGTATGATTTCCGACTGTCGCGTTTGCACCGCAAAATATCAATTGCTGCCAGGGGAATTTAATAACGGTCACATGTATCTCACGCAAATTTCGTGGATCCCGTTGTATGTAGGGAACTTTACAATCTTTGGAGTAATTACAATCGTATGTGGTAGTGGCGTGCACACACGCGACGCGTTGAATAATCTGACGAGTAAAACCGCGACGATGCGAAACGGCCGCAAGACGTAGCGGCGATTTATTTTGGTATGCATCCTGATAACTCCGTCGACGTATACGTTTATTTTCGGCGCCAGTCGGGGAAGTGGTCCGGACCGGTGGATTGCGCAGCGGATGCTCCATCACACTCTCGCGATTTTTCATCTCTCTAGCACGTGTTTTTATGGAATTTTAATGGATTTTTTATTTCCAGTGAATTGTATTACGTATCAAAACTACAGTCAGCAGCTTAAGATTAAATTAAACATACATGCGATTATACGAGTACTTTTAATTGATTAATTGACAGTCACACTTCGCATACAGTTTTTTTAAAAAACTTTATTGTGGCAATGTTGTGCAAAAATATTTATTACAGTTTTTCAGATAGTTTTTTAATAATAGAATCTCACGCATACGCGCGCGCGGCAACATATTTTCGATTTCGCAAAGAGATTAATGAAAACACTATGTCATCTGAACGACTAATACAGAAAAAAAATCCGCGTCATTGAGCGTTGCTTGAAAATCGCGGTGCAAAGTTCAATGACATCACGCGCGATTCTCGGTGTTAATTGCATCAACGGATTCTTACTCGGAAACGGCAACAACTGCATAAATCTGACGCAGACGTATCTTTTATTTGCCGTTGATGCCCCCCATGTTTTTCTCGAACTTGTTTCTAACTTTGTTATTTACAACTTATTAACATATGTTAAATTTTGCACTTTTCTACTTTAATACTTTAAAGTTGGGTATAAATTTAATCAGGTATTATTACAACACGAAACGTACAAGTTCAGTATCAAGTTCTCTCTTCTCGTTACTTTTCTATTGGATCTCAAACATTTTCGTGGATTCTTGGAAAGCTTCTATATGCCTATTATCCGTCTAATAACTAACCGTCTCTCTATATCTGTAATAACAAAGTCATTTCTCTCTCTCTCTCTCTCTCTCTCTCTCTCTTTCTCTCTCTCTCTCTCTTTCTGAAGGTCGTACGTGTTCGATCAACGCTGTTATTCAGTACACGTTTCCAATCTGAACTTTCTTGTCACATTATTATCTTGTTTTTACGATAAATTAACAAACGATCACGCGCGCCGTCGGGCTTCCGCGAAATTCGCTTCTCCGGATTCCGTCGTTCGATCAGGTCGTTCAAGTCGCTATTCAGATATCGTATCGCGCGAATATGGATCATCGAGAGAAAGTCTCGATAAGCTTCTCTCTGCGACTGCGATATCTTCTTCACGTTGGAGAAACGCCAACAACGACGTACCGCGCGCAAAACTCGCGAATCGTATCCCGATGTTGATTCGCAAAACGATGAGGTAACCGATGAAATAAAATATATTCGGTGACGCCAGAAAGATCTCTCGCGTTTCGGACAACCGCGCGCGGTTGAAACGGCGAACGTTCTTTGAACGTTTGCTTAAAACCCGTGAAAACCCATCCCGATTCTCGTATCTAGAACAGACCTCGCTATCTAGGAGATCGAACGCAGAGCTAATTTAGAATTGCAACCGAACTATTCTTGACCCTGTTAGCAATCGCGCGAACGACACGTGGTCTCCGTTGTTACTTGAGAAATAAATTTTATATCTTTCAAGAATTAAAAAACAAAATGTTTTCACCAAATGTTTTGTTTAGATTGTTTTGTAGGAGATTGTGTTCTTTAATTTACATTTAATTTATATATAAAGTTAACTGATTTTTTATGACATCAAATCGCGTCATTAAAATTTGATCTTTTGATCCATTTATTTGATCTTTTTTAAGCGATTGAGTTAATCGCATTGCGTATATGCAGCTCATAATTAATGTAGCCTGAAAATTTGTTTACTTTCGGTCATACGTCAGATTTGCGCTTCTGGCAGCTAATACCGTGATTACCGGCGTCATCACGTGGTCAAAATATTCGGCTCGTTTTCTAAACGAACGAGAGTCGCATTCGATGCGCTCGCAACGAAACATCGACGAACGCGCGCGCGCCTCTTCTTCGCGAAAAAGTCGCGCTTGTTGACCGGATCTAATTGATCGAATGTTCGACGGTATATTGACAACCGGCGCGGTCGCGCGCGCTGGATCTATAATCGCTAATTACCGTCCGCGCTGATCGATCGCGCCCGACCATCGCATCGCCATTAAGGACAGGGACATTCGCATCCAGGGACATTCGGGCTAACTTTAGCCTTTAGCCGGGCAACGCGCATCGGTACCGACGTCTCGCGACGTCGACGTCGACACGTCGGGACGTATCGAGCCGACGGTAGCAAGCCAGGCCAGGCGCTTTTGCAAAATAAAACAGTCCCGCGGCCGCCATCCGGCTGCATGGATAAGCCGATAATTCCGTGATCGGATGTGATCTTCACGTTCCGTCGGCGCGACGCTACGCGCGACGACAAGGTGAGAAAGAGAGGGAAGAGAGACGGTCGCAAACACGCCTTCATCGACGCGTTGAGAACGTTTACTACGTGTCGGTGGTGGACCAGAGTGACGCGTGGGTGGTCCCGGCCCCCTCTCAGGATCGCGTAATCGTCGTCTATCTTTCCGGTGACGTCACCGACATCAAGAATTACCACCGTGCTTATGACAGAGAAAGAAAGAGAGAGAGAGAGAGAGAGAGAGACCGGTGCCACGAGGTTGCCTCGTGCGAGAGCTCGAAAGCACTCATCGTTCAAACGATGCTTTCAGGAAAGGGCACTGGAATATCGATGAACCCTTGAAAAAATGCAGAAAAATATTCTGCAAAGCGTTAGCTAGTGCGGAATTCCCATCGCGAATTTCCTATCCATTTGAACGCGCCGCTGTGACGGATTTCGCGATATATTCAGAAATTTGTCTCACGTTCACATTCGTCCACGGGAGACGTCGATATCCGATGAAGAGTCATCGATCGTGACAACTCCTGAAAATTTTTGAACAAAATCGAAGAAAACAAGCGTTAAAATCGAGTTTTCATGCTCGCATGACGAATTGTCCTTCGACCGGAATACAGAGCTTAATCTTGTGCATTATAAATTACGTCTGTTCCCAAGAGAGAGAGAGAGAGAGAGAGAGAGAAAGAAGGGAAGAGAGAGAAAAAAATACCCGGATGTTATTTGCAAGTTTCTCGCGGGAATAATTGATGGCGAGGGACATAATTGATGACCGCGTCGCTAATACTTCGCGCGATGTGGAAATCGCGACAAAATTTGATAAAAAGTACGAGAGTAGCTTCGAAGATTTGCTAATCTTTTTCTTTCTCACTCTTCCTCTTTCTCTTTCTATTTGCGACATCGGTACGCCGGACACTTGTGTCGAGATAAGAGAAATCACTGTGATTTAAAAGAATCGTCGAAAACAAATCGCGGAGAAGAATTTCCTCAATTATCTCTGAAAATTTTATCCGACAAACTTCCTCGAATAAAGAGATCCTTCAAAAGACAGAATTTTAATAACGCTAATGAAGTTAATATTAGCGCCAAATGATTTTACCTGATGAAAGGTGAGGAATTAGATCATCGTCTGAGATGTTGCCAGACCGTCGATTATTTTTAGATAATTAAAATTACGAGCGACTCATTTGGATTACGCAATGAGATGTGTCACGAATATAATCACGATGGGAATGAAACACAGATAATTGATCTGCTTTAGAAAATGAATCCACACGTGTGAACGAACATAATCCGAATCGTGTTCTCTCTCAATCTGTTTTAATTAAAAATTTCGATTAAAAATGGGTTTGTTGCTGTCGGTGTTGGTCGGCTGTATTGGCGTCTTAGAGTTGTTAGCTTGCTTGAGACACGCGTCCGACAGCGTAGCGATCAGCATCAATCCGCCATGCCTGTCATATCACGAGCCAAGCAACAACGACATTCAGAGTATCCACGATTCCATTTGTAGCTTCAGCCACACGACTGTGAGGCTTCCTCGCAGCGCCAGACATAAGCTCGAAAACCTGCACGAATATAGTCTGAGGGTGCGAAGCGAGCTTCGATCATTGGACAAGAATTTCGACTGCCGAAGCACATTGTCCGAGTGCAGCAGCAGGTACTTGCTCGGTTCCAGACCGGACTCGAGACTCAGTCCGGACTCCAGACTCAGTCCAGACTTCAGTTACCTCGTTCAAGTGGACGATGAAACGTGGAACGTTCGACAGGACGTCAAAGACGACGACGAGTACATCGAGACAAAGAGATCCCTAAAGGAGCTCAACGCGGAGATCAGAGATAGTTTACAGCAAGTAGCGAAATCGTTGACTTCGCCGGAGCCGAAACAATATGTCAGGATACCGACGCCGATTCCATTCGCCGGTGACGAGGAAGAAGTGTCCGCCTCGTCGAGCGAGATGGACACGTCCTTCGACAAAGACTCGGGCAACGAAGCGCCCATCATGAGATCCTTCGACGGCCTACAGGTCATTATTAAGAGATATAAAGATTCGCAGTCGGCTTCGTCGGTCGACGAGTCCGATCACGAAGACAAAAAGTTCGCGCGAAGAATCCCGAGAAAGTCACCTTCGAGATCTCCGGATTCGTTGAAAAAACCAAAGAGCCTCGACGCCGGTAAAAAAGTTGAGAAGCTCACCGACGACTTTCCGAAAATCGACTTGACTGTCAGTCGAGTCGCCGAAGAGAACGAAACCGCGAAGACTTTCGTTAGCCAGAAGAGGCCGAGATCCAGTAAGTCCTCCACGACGATCTTGCGGAAGCCCACCAGATTGAAATCCAGAAACGCGGAGATCAGTAAGTCGGCGGAGAATTTGAGCACGAAGAAATCGAAGAGACATCGCGATCCCGAACGTCGCAAATCTGACATATCCGTGCAAACGATGCGCGACTTGTTGAGGGACATGTCGACGAACACATCTCCGTACAGCAGTCCGCCGTTGTCCAGATCTGAGAGTAAGAAGAGTGTCTCGGTGGAAGTGCAGACCACCGTCGAGGACATCTTGCTGGATGACGAGGCCCTGGAGGAGCTGGAGAACAGAATCATCGGGCTCTCTGAGAGCAGTAGAGATATGTCTTCTCGCAGCTCCGCCAGGAAGTCTTTCAAGAACAAGAGATTCCGATCGAGCTCGAGAGATAAATCGGACGATCGGGACGGACAGACGACTTATGCGACAACCAACGCCGTCTCTTCCGTGGAAAAATCGCGGAGGAACAAGACGAAGATATTGAAAGTGTCCAGCTTCGAAGACGCCAGCGAAGAGGACTACGAGAGAGTTCGAAGCGTTATTTTCGACTCCTCGAAGGAATCAAACGGTCGGCGGAGGAGGAGGAGGGAGGAGCCGAGGTCATCGCTCGAGGAGGACGACGACGAGTTCGTAGACGCGGAGGATGTGAGTTCCAGAAGGCCGTCTATACAGTACACGACACCCGACACCGACCCTAACAAAGCATTCTGGGTATGACAATCGAAGCCGTGCACAACTCGACAATTTGACAACAAGTCGGTTATAAATCTCGTTAAATTTGTTTCAAAACCTCGATTTTACACGTAAAATATATATTTCATGATTTTACAAGATAAAATAATCTTGCAAGATAAAATAAATTACTTGAGAGTACCCTCTCAACCTTGACGTGCAAATAGCGACTTTTCGACAAAATTGTGAATGAATGTCTTCTTGTAAATAAACGAAAGCAAGAATCGCTCCCGTTGTAGCTTAGATTTAGGTTCGTCCAGATGCGCCAATCGGACACGGAGAATGTGAAGAATTCGTGTGATTAGATTGCCTTCTGGCAGTCGCCCAAAAATGCAATGTAGGTGACGGATAATTGTAATATTATCTCTGCAACATTTGAGTCTACGTTGTTTTATTTTCTTGAGACTTTTGGTTGATGTGAAAAAACATGTTTTGACTAATTTTTTTTGTTGACTAAAATATGTTACACAAAAATTAAAAAAATAGTTAAAAATAAATCGTCGAAAAGAAAGACTTTAAAAATTCTTCTTCTCGTTTTTGTCGTCGCAAATCGGTTAATTCGAGGGATCTTCGCAATTTTTATAAATTGATTTAGAAAACGGACATTTACGCACAGCCGGAGCATTTATAGCTATGAATAGGTTTCATGACGAATCTTTTAATATCCGGCATATTTAAAGCTTCTGACAGCTAAAAATAAACTGTCACCGTTATGATCGTTTATTGTCTGTTTTTCGCGTGGTCCAACGTGTCAATAAATTGCACGACAAAACGCGCTAAATAAACCGAAAAGTTTGATTCGCTTTATTTTTCGTAAAAGAGAAATCTCACTCACGTTCGGAAAACACGTTGCATGAAACCACATGCCACGCTTCCGATCTTGCGCAATAGTTGTTCTCAAAATATTTCAAATATTTCTGGCTACGAAAGTAAGCACTCGTTGCTAAAGCACGCGCGCTTCTCTCACCGTGGAAGGTATTTCGCCCACTTTCGAAGAGTCGTCAAATTATTGATGCTACAATAACTCAAATACTCGAGCGAAATGTGTGAGAAACGTGTTTCCAAGTTGTTATATCAAACAGATACAAAGACAAATATATCAATGAATCAATCTCAATGAATAATTGCAATGAAGTCAGCGAGTGTACGACATGTGTATTTAAAGATCCTCAACTTGTTGTGTAAAATAATAATAGATCAGTAAATTATGCAGCCGGTTATTTCAGTAACCGGGATCGTTTTGCAATGAATCGAGTAACATTAACAACACATGCGTTCATCAGAAATAGAAGAAACCCTCGAGAGCTTTTCGCGAAAGCCGACCGTTCACTTGTCGGACGCACCGCAATCCGAATTAGCGTTTTGAAGCCAATTAACGCTGTCTCTCGTGAACTTTGTATATCAACGATCTCTTCTCGAGCATGCGGAGGGCGCGATTTTGCAATTCGAACGCTTTCACATCGCCGGAATAGACCGCGAACGCCGGCAACAAAACCCATTCGATGTTCGCGCGAAGCTCTCGGCGGTGCCCGCGGCGTTTATTGGTGCCGTGTGCCTTTCACGCGCGCGTGGGGTTCTCCCAAAATATCAATCTTATACGTCTGCAAATAATATACGTACACATCGCGCGCGCGCGCGTATCCAGACACGACATTTACATCCAGGCGACAAGACTTCGCCGTCGACGCCGAGATTTCACCGGGCGTCGCCTTCTTTTCCGTACGAAACGTCGCGCTCGAATATTTTTAATACCACCCTTCTTCCGGCCCCCATAGTATTATATTACCAGTCGACATTGCGCACTCCGTTTTATGACAATATCCCCGTAAAAAAACTTCAATATTTTAATTATTTAATTAACATTATTTTACATTATTCACTTTCGATTATTCGCATTATAAAAGATAAAGTTGCGATAATTTGCCGCAATTTATTATCTCAGGTAACATGATGTGTCAGAGATATGTTGCAATATCGCACTTTTATTCAGATATTGATCGATGAATCACAAGTTTGTAAAATTTCTTTTACACATGTTACTTTCGTTACATTTCCCTCCCTCAGAATTTTTATGAAAAAAAAATTAAAAAGAAAATTCTGTTGTTTAGTAACTTCTTTGTTTTTTATTCACGTATAAACGTAAGTAAATAGAAAAAATTGTTATTTGTTAATCTAAGTCGAGAATGTCAAGCTTGCAGAACATTATTATGAATCGAACCGGTATGCGTTCCGAGCTGCGCGCGGATTAATGTCTGCGCGCGTTTTTCCCGCGCGCGTAGGTAGCGGAGAGATATTGGTGATGTGTGAAACATTCCGACCCAATTACTTCGCCGATTGCTCTCTCTCCATCTCTTACTTTTCGTTCGAGTTCTATTTTTCCGCGCGCGCCTACGCGCACGGCCCGGAACCACCTGTTTGGCAGGGGATCAAGGTTTTTTTTTTTTTTTTTTTTTTTTTTTGACGGGGAAAAATCGACAGAAGATACTGAGATCGCGCACCCCACTACATTGGGGTGCGCGATCTCGTTTTTATCGCCGTGTCGTGTGTATAACCGGCAATTCGATACTTCTCCCAAATGACGCGCGCGATGGCCATCAACGGTCTACCTCCGCGTTCGTGTTTCTCGGTGTTGTAGAGAGAGATGTATAAAATAGAAGAAGATTACATAAAATGCTGAAATGTCACAGCGTGTGTTTCGATATGAAATCGTTAAAAGTCGAGTGGAACGATCGCGCTTGATCGTAAACCAAGCTGGTTTATGGTCCGCTCGCTGTCACTCTTAAGCAATATTTATACGACGCGTTTATGAACTATCAGATTGTTGGTTGCCCGACGGAGTTCTTGCTACTTTTGCTGCAATAAATATAAGCAGATTGTGCTCTTTGTCTTGTATCTCAGTATAAGAGCGATTATGTTCTCATTCTCGAGATTTGACCGAGTCAACGTTTCGTCTGATCTCGATCGATCGCAACGCGCAGTCATAAAAAATTAAAGCGGCAATTAATTCAAAAAATGCTTCCCTCTTGTTCCAAAGTTTATGAAACGTAAATTCTTGCGGAGTATTTTCGCGACTGTCGCCATTGTGGCGGCGCGACGACGCGACATTAACAATTTAGCACGAAGAATGGAAACTGGAGAGAGATGAATCTAAACGTTCTTCCTCTCCCCATGTCGGAACTGTTCCAATCTTCCAAACGATCGAAGTTATTCCCCGAAGCAAAGCTGTTTTTCCGAAATCTGCGACGAACTATGCTGACCCTGTTTCGCTCGGTCGCGCAAATCGGACGTAAGCTTCGGAAATACTCGTAAAAGGAAAACAGCGAGGAGTGGAAGAAGAGGAAGGAAGCGGAAATATCATCGAGAAGAGATCGGCGACTGATGAGAATCGCGCGTCATGGGCGACGAAGAGAGGTGAAGCAAAATGAAGACGAAGAGAAGCTCAAAGAAGAAGAAGAAGAGAAAGAGAGAAAGAGATGAAGAGCAGTAACGGATGTATCGTAGAAAAGTTGCACCCGGCACACTGCATCGAGATTCAGGAGAAGGAGAGGAGCTACGCTCGAAAGAGAGTGGCGAAGGAGCAGAAGGGTGGAGGAGACAAGAGTCATACGGAGGGAGCGGTAGGGAGGAGGGCGCGGAAGGACGACGCGGGAGAGGGTGATAGCAAAGGGGTGACGGCGGGCGCGCGCGGCGCGGCGCGTTTCTGGAGTCGTCGGGACGCCGAAAATAGCGTCCCGATATGATGACGCCCGGAGCGGACCGATCCTAGATTTCAGTCAGTTCGCAAGCTCGAAAGCCGCTGAGCAGTAGTAGCCCCGGACCAGTTACTCCCGCTGCTCCGATTTCTTTTTTCAAAGCGACGTCGAAAAATTCGCGGACTCCCTCTTTCCCCCCTCTCTTTCTTTCTTTCTCTCTCTCTCTCTCTCTCTCTCTCTTTCTATCTTTCTTTTTCTCTCTTTCTTCTTTCTTTTTCCCTTTCGAGAAAGCCGTCCGAGCACGACAGTCCTCAGTTGTATCTGTCGCCTAGTAGAGATCACATCGCGACAACGGAAAGAGGGTAGAACGCATAGAGATGGCGGACGTAGACAGTGTAGTGTATACAACCACTGAGCGCAAGGTGCGCAAAGTGAAGAAGACGACCAAGCGCCGGGAGAGCCGCGATCAGAACGCGTCGGAGGTCACGATCACCGAGGTCGACAGCGGACAGAATCACCATGCCATCGAAGAGTATGTGCTGGCTGACGATGTAGTTCCGGCAGACCCGCATATATAGCCTTATTATTGTTACTTCTTCTTTCTTGCTTCTCTTAACGGCGACCCGTCGTCGTTAACGTGATCATCATTATTGTGCACGTGACTCGCATTCTCTCATGTACGAGATCCTGAGAGCGTCAATGCACGGAAATGCCGCGCGACGGTACGAGTGATGGTCCAAGCAACGCTTAAAATTCGCTTACGCGAGAGATATGTTCCTTATGTTCCGTTTGTTATAAACAAAACTACGAATTAGGAAAAAAAAGATGACGAAACTCTAAGATGAAGAGATCGTGAAAGCCTAAGTTTCCTTACGACGAAGAAGATTGTTGGTGCAATCAATCTAAAGCAAAACATCCGGATAAGAAAAAACACGTTCCAATATTTCTAATAACGTCGTTTCGTTGATTCACGCGAATCGTCATTTCAATAATTCGCGCGAGGAAATTGGATCGAGATCCACGATTTTATTTTGTTCGCGGCCTGGTCGTGCCTGGAATACGACGGCGCATTTAATCTCAAACACCCTCCTTCATTCCGCGCTCGCTCGCTCTTGCGATTTACGAGCAGCCGAAAATACTCGAGCGAAGAAAGATTGACTTCGGGATATCGCGTTTCCACCATCGTCACGCGAGACTCGCGCTTCCCGTATCTAAAACTATATCGCTCGCCGCGAATGATCCTCGCCGGATGTCCTCTGACATTTCGTGACTGCGGACTACAATTCCGCAGACGAATGTACCATGCCATATCCTGGCAAGAACCAAGCGCTGACGCTCCAGGAACTCGAAGCTTATCGGGAGATACCACCCGAAAAAGAGAAGAGAACGATGAAGACAGAGAGAGA
>QVOB01019032.1:0-39674 GCA_014839585.1 Pseudomyrmex concolor | reverse complement strand
CGTATGTGTCAAATTAATACGCTGCGTACTTTTTGTTGGCGCCATCTCTTAGTTAAACCGGAAAAAACTTATGCATACACCTGGTACATAAATGTTGGTTGTTTTTAATTAAAGTTAGTGAGATTACAGTTTTATTAAGTTTTGTAGATTCATTTTAATATGTAATTTTTTCTAATGATGAACCCGTAAACCTATAGCGTCCAAATTTGAATTTTACCTATGATTTTTAAGCAAAATTCAATCTTAATTTGAAAATCTCTATTAAACATTTAACTTTTTTACAAGAGCATTGAAGCTACTGCAGTGTTTTTCTATCAAAAAATTAAAAAAATTTACCTTGCTCTCTTTTTTTCTCTCTTTTGATGAGTCAACAAGCATTAAGACTTGATTAATAAGATTGAAATAGTCTGAGTGAATAAAGGTTCAATAACAATTGATTGTTGCAGATTTTACAAATGTATTCAATTGATGTCACTTGGATGTCATTGTCCTTGTGCTTAAGCAGAATATATTATTTTAACCTGTAATACATGAATGTTAATACTGTCTAAAGAATTTCTATCTCAGCTTTTTAATTAATTTCTTTTATAGTAAAAGTAAGAATGTAAGTAAAAACATTGATTTTTTAACAGCAGACCTTTGTATAACATAACTAGTCAGAACCAAGTAACTTGCACAACTGAACTTTCTTCTATTTTTTTCCTAGTCTTTGAAGAGTCGTGCTTTTTACTCGATTTGTATATGTAAAATGTCTGTATTACACTACGAGCTCAATTGCAATTGCAGCATTGACTGAAGCAGCAAGCTAATCATTGATAAGTCTGCAATTATCAACTGTATCTCAACCGGCGCAAGATTAAAAAGTTTGCTTTAAACATGCATGATCAGTGCGAATGTATAGTAATGTAATAGAGAAATATGCAAAACTCTGCTGTGTATAAATCTGTAGCCTGGGTTGAAACCAAAAAGGAAAAAAATCCTTACCGGAGATTAATCCAGGCTTTTAATCTTGCCTTAAAGATTAAAAATGTTCTAAAACTAGTTCAGCCATTTTTTGCCCAATTTTAAGGCGTCTTTATTAACACAAATGATGATTTTAATTAACCACCTTCTTTTAAATTTATTTTTTGAACAAAAGGTGTTTGCTTCCTATTTATCTTTTTAAGCAATATTAATCATTTTTAGCAGTATTTTCTTAAATTTTAGCAGTACATTATATATATATATATATATATATATATAGCTATATTAAGTACTCACCAAACATGGCATTGGCAAATAAATATATGTGCATGATAAATAGACATGACCAGGCCTCTAGTTTAAATACTCAAATATTTATAAATACTTCAAGAAATCTTCGATCTTTAGACCTCATATGTAATCAAGCTTCACTCAATGCCTTAATTTTTATCAGACAACAAAGTTTTCTGAAAAAAGAATATTGTTATAGAAATTGTAAAAAACTATGAAATTTTGCAAGTTTCAAAGAACATCTCAGTTTGTAGTTACATATCTACAAAAATATTCAGACAAGAGGTGTCAGAAATCCTACAGAATCATCATGTGCAAATTTACATCTTATTTTAAGTGTGATGTTACTTTTTAGAGAAAAAAGTACCGACCACGTGTTTAACACTTGAACAGTAGTATAAATCATGTTTTAAAAATTTGAAATTTCAGTATTTATTTAGTAGACTTTATAGAGTGATTTTCGTGATTAATCAAACTATTTGAGACATACATGAAAGAAGTTGGAACAAATAACGTGTTTTATTTATATATCTGTATATAATATACCTCCTTAACAGCTTTCCGCCGAGACAGGCCGAAACTACCTGCAACGGCTGCAACTGAAACAGAAATGAAATGGCCGACTGAAGTACCAAATTGATCAAGTCAAGAGAACGATGCGATGAACCGATGAATCATGGTATAATGGACGGAAATTTACCCTCACTACCTGCTTTTCACCAATCACGTTCGGTGTCAAAGCGCCGATGTCTGTATGAGGATCCAGCCTTAAGGCCTATCTTTTTTTTAACTAATTTGACCAATGTGATTTGATCAATCACATTGGTCAAATTAGTCAATCGGCCAACATGATTGGTCAATTTCGCGAGACCTGCAACCTACAACCCATCTGAGTTTTATGTAGATAGGCCTTAACGCGTTTCCGCGTTCTGTCCGCTAGCGCCCTCTTTTTCCTGTCTAACCTAAGCTCACTAGATTTTTTTGGCTAAGCTAGGCTAGGGTTAGGGCTAGGCTAGTTAAGCAGGCTAGCTGTTCCATTACGACATTGCGTGACAACGAAGCGGCAAATGCTAGCATTCGGGAAAGACGCGGCAAATTACATATAATTAGTATGCGAATGTAGCGTAAAATTTGCTTAAAAGTTTGACAACTTATATCTGAACTCTGAGAACATATTGTGAAGTTAACTAATTTAAACTCAGCAAATTAATTAATCGCGCAATCATGGAAGTGGTCACCGAAGAAAGCGAGCATAACGTTCTTCGTGAGATAATGAACGACGAAGAACTGGCTCAAATTCCAAAAGAAATTGCTAAGAAGATTCATGCGCACTTCAATGCAAAATTTGATGAATTTATAACTGCGAAGGCTGTTTATGAAACTAACCGCAAAAACTTAGGTAAGCTGACCGTCAATTCGAGTTTTCTATGCTTTTGAATATTCAGAGGATATACTTGCTTTATTTATTCCTCAAAGTTTCTGAGGTTTTGCTCTTTTGGAATGGTTTTTTTTATTATGATACTATATATTTATTTGAAAACTAACAAATTTTTGAATATATCTAACAAAAAGAAATTTGATTAATTATAAATAGATATATAAAGGAGATTTCTATGTGCTGTTTGTAGAACAAAGTTTAGGAAAAGTCCAGAAAGACCTTGCAGTACATAAGACAGATCTTGAAGAGTGTAGAGGAAAGTTAGAATTATCAGAAAAGAATAATACAGAGATATCCAGCAATCTTGAAGAATTAAAGAGTGATATACATAAATTACAAGAATCAGTAAAATGGTAATGTATCACATATGTATATATATATATATATATATATATATAAACACACATACACACACAGTATATATGTATATTTTATATAATTTTTTAAAATTACATATTATACATATATATATAACTTCAACATAAATCTTAAAATCATATTTGATATAAAATATTCTATTAAAAATATGGAGTATTATGTTAATATTTTTATATGCTCTTCTACTAATATAAATCTATAGGTTAGAAAAAGAAAATGGTGAAGTACGCAGACAAAGAGATACAGTTACAGATGAAGCTAATGCATTGCAACTGCAAGTTGAAAGACGAGACACTGAAACAGAGAGATTACGTGCTGAATTATCCTCTTTGAGCACTCAGCTTCAAACTGCTATTGCAAGCAAATGTCAAGCTCTAACCGAAACAGAAGAAATTCGTAGTCGAGAAATGATCTTGGACTTCAAGTAAGTTAAATAAACAAGAAATTTTATTAATTTTTTGTTAATATATACATACATATCACATCAATATTTGTAATGCTAGTTTTTTGCAACTTAAGTTTGGAATAATGTGTAATAAATTGTTATAGAGAAAAACGATTAGAACAAGAAAGAGTGCTTTTTAATCAACAAATAGCAGGTCTTGAAGAAGAATTGGCCAAAAGAACTTCTGAACTGCAAGCGGCGAGGTCTGAAGCATCAGCAAGGGCGCTTTTAGTTGATACTAAATTATCTCAACGTGAGGAAGAGCTGCGCATAGCCAATGAAACTAATTCCCAACTACGAGAATCAGTTTCTTCTCTTCAAAAGCAATGTGATGAATTAGCTCAAAAAGTGGAACAGCAACGAGCTCACGAAATCGCCATAAATGATTCTTATCAAAAAGAAATTAACGCACAGAAAAATCTAGCCAGTTTGTACGAATCCATGAAAGATGATGCTAACGCAAAAGCTGAGGAACTCTCCAATGCGGCAAGTGAGCTGCAGAAACTTGTGGACAGCACTGCAGAAGAATACGGTAATTTAGAAACAAAGTACAATCAATTGTTACTCCAACATAAACAAGAAATTGAAGAGAAGGAACAAAAAATTCAAGAGCTGACAAAAGAGCTGGAACATGCGAATGAATTATTGAAAACCATTCAACAGGGTATATTGCAAATTTCTTTTTCTGTTATTAGTAAATTGATATATTTAATTTAGAGAAGTTTTTATTTTAAAACATTTTGTTAGAACACTATATTGAAACATTTTATTTTTTTTTTTTTTTTTTTTTTTTTTTTTTTTTTTTAGAAAAACTAGATCAAGCTGTAGAACAATTGGCACCTACAGCAGCTATAACAAGTCGAGTATTACGAAAAGGTCTTAGCCTCACACAGATTTACACTCAGCTTGTCGAAATTACCAATGAATGTACTTTGCAACGAGAAGAGAATGAACATTTGAAGGCCGAGATGGATCGCATTCTTCGCGAATTGGAAGAAAGAGCGCCATTGCTGCAGCAACAACGTCGAGATTACGAGGCAGCCATGATGAACGTAGAAACACTGACTTCAAGATTGGATGAACTTCTTCAAGAAAATCAACGTCTCAATGAAAGTTCTGACGAAGCCAACCGTATTGCCAAACATCATTCTACCGAAAATCAGAGATTAAAAACTGAACTTGCCGATTTGGCTAGACAGGTAAATTAACATACGGATTATGCACTCTGAACAAAATAAAATTTTTATATAAAATACAATGATAAATTTACGTAATTTAATATTAAAGTAATGTTTATTGTTGATTGATTATACTATATATTATATTTATTATTGATTTACTTATCTTAATAGTATTATTTGTTGCGTGTTTATGTAGGTGTGTTATCTCCTTAAAGAAGTTCAAGAAAGTCGCACCGGTACTCTTGTAGAAACCAAGGACTTGTCTTCATCAGTAGAAACGGACGATATTTTATCATCGCAAATTATCAGCAAAAAATTGGTAACTTTCAGGGATATTGAAGAGCTACAAGAAAACAACCAGAAACTCTTGGCAGTCGTTCGCGCGTTATCGAGTAGACAGGAAGAAATCGAGCGTGCTACCGATGAGATACACTCAGGCGAGATGAAAGAGAAACTGGATCGTTATATGGAGCAGTTGACAGAGATGCAGGCTGCACAGGATAGACAGTCAAAGATGCTGGATAATCTTTTGAAGCAAAGAGATATGTATAAAAATATGTATCAGCAGATTTTAAAGAACCCTAATGAAAAGAAAAACGACGAAGAAGAAAATAATATCGAAGAGAATAAATCCAAATCAGAAGAATCGACAAAAGACGGAGGAGAGAAGGAACAGATGTCTCGAAAACTCAAGGAGCTCGAGGAGAAGTGCAAACAAATTTCGGAGGAATATGAAACATATCGTAAGGAGCGAACTGCGCATGAAAAGATGCTAAGCGAGGAAGTAGATAGACTTAGAAAAGAAGCGGAAGCAAATTCAGCGAGATGTTGCAGATTGAGGGCACAATTGGATTCGGCGAACGAAAGATTTACACTTTTGCAAGGCAATGTTACTTCTTACAAAGCTCAAATCAAGGCTCTCGAGGAAAAATGCACCAATTATAGCGTCACTATTGGTAAACACGAGCAGAGTATTATGATTCTAAAGGACGAGACACTCGCTGCTCAAACCCGTTTATCTCGAGCCGAAGTTCAATTGGGAAATCTTCGTCAGGAACGTCAACTCCTACGAGATTCCGAAGGACGTCTTTTGAAGGAGCGTGAAGTCTATCAGAGAGAGAGACAAACCCAAGTCTTGCTCAGAGCTGATATGGAATCCATCAAAGCTAGTTTAGAGCGAGTTCAAGCTGAAGGACAACTTCGAGCTGAGCAAAGATTCGACGACGCTAATAGGGAGTGTGCTGCGCTTCGACGTCGTCTTCAAGAGGAACAAGATCGGTTCAGAGAGTTGTCGGCTCATTTGGAGAGACAATTAACAACTGTTCAAGAGAGATTAAGAGAAGAATCCGAACTGAGCGAAAGATTGAAAAAGGAACTGGATCAAATGAGAGAAACTGATACTCAACACAGCCGGAAAATTGATGAACTAAGCAATAAATTAAGACAGGCAGCAGCTCATTCTATTACCAAGCCTTTGACTGGAGATGACAATCTTGTGAAGAGAGTGAAAGAGTTGGAGATACAACTCAGCACTTCACAGGCCGAGGCAAAATCGCTTTCTGAACAATTGAAAGCAGCCAGACAGCAGTGTCAACAATACTGTGATATTGCCGATAGCGCCGAATCGCAACTAAGAGACCTGACAGCAGAATCTAATAAATGTAAAGAAGAATTAGAAAAAGCTTTAAAAAATTCGCGCAGTGAGGTCATAGCATTACAGAAGAAAGTGAAAGAACTGAACGACGAGGTGGCGAAGATGTCTAATGGTAGGCACGAGACCGATTCGGAGCTGAGACAGAAGGTGGCTGAGGCAGAAAGAAAAGTTGAGGAGTTGGATGAACTGAAAGGCGAGCTCGAGTTATTGAAAAGCGATCTGAAATCTGTTTCTATCACAGCTAAAGAAACAGAAGAGAAATACGCCAAAGAAATGATGCTGCATTCGTCTGATTTGCAGGCAAGTCTAACGATTAATAGATAAATTAATTGATAAAAAAAATTTGTAAATTTATAAATCGTTTACATATGAATTAATTTTTTAGATTTTGGCCAAACTGAAGGAAGAAGCCCAACAAGTTCAACAACAGATTAGTGTTTTGACTCAAGAACGGAATGCGGCAGTAGAAGCTCTAGAGATCGAAAAATCAGCTTCCAAAGAAAAAGAACAGAAGTTCATAAACGAGATCGAAGAAACTCAGAAGAGAATTGAAGATCTAGATACGCAAAATGCGCTTCTTCATAATCAGATTCAGGAACTAGGCGATCGAATAGCCATCATACAGAGTCAGCAGACTAAGATAAGCGGAAGAGAGAGTCCTGATACCAGTCTGGAAGCTCTAAATAAGAGTTTTAGTTCTTTGGAAGAGGACTCCAAATCAGTGGAGCAATTGTTGAGAGTTATGAAATATTTAAGAAGAGAGAAAGATTTAGCCATGGCCAAATCCGATGTTCTTAGAGCGGAAAATCTTAGATTAAAATCACAGGCCGAGATGGCGGAGAAAAGATTAAAGGAGACCGAAGCTACACTTAATGCTGAACGTGAAAAAGCCGAAATTGATGTGATGGCCACGTCCAAACATGCGGAACTGTTACGCAAAGTAGAGACTTTGAATGCCATCACGGATTCCAACCGAATTTTAAGAGAAGAAAGAGACCAACTAAGCGCAAAAGTTAACGAACTTACAGCCAAAGTGAACGCTTTATCAGAAGAAGTGGTACCTCTTCGAGATATATCCAGAGATATGACAGCTAAAACTGAAGCTCTAATAGAAGAAAACACGAGCTTGAAAGGTGAAGCGACTAGATGGAGACAAAGAGCAAATACGTTGTTGGAGAGAGCGAATAAGGCAAGCCCTGAGGATTGGCGGCGACTTCAGACAGAGAGAGAAAATCTTAGTAAACTGCTGACGTCCGAAAGAGAAACTCACGCAAAGAGGACCGAAGAATTCAATCAAATAAAAACGGAAAAGGCAAAACTTGAAGAACAATTGATACAGTTGCAGAAACAGATACAAACTCAGGACGAGCAGATGTTGCGGACATCAGAAGAGGCTCGCAGACTCGGTCAGGATCTTACCGAAGCGTTAGCTGACTCATCTTCTAAGGAAAAAGACTTGGTTTCTCTGAGAAAAGAATTAGGCGACAAAGAAACTATTCTTAACGACATCAAGAATAAGGAAATACAAATCCGTAAAATAGCCAAGAAGTACAAAACGCAGTTCGAGGAACTTGCAAAAGCTGTCGAAGAAGAAAAGAACCGTAATGAGGAAGGAAGAAACGAAGAAAGTTCCAACGTAATCACTCAAGAACGCGAGGACCAACTGAGAGAAGAAGGTCGCCAGGAACTTCGCCAAGAAATCACTGAACTTACGACAAAAGTGAATGAGTTAACTCAACAAGTGACAGAGGCTCAAAGTGAGGCTGACAATCTAAGAAAAGAGATCGAGACTTTGAATCGCAGTAGTATAGAAAAAGAAGAGAGAGCAAAACAGGTTCTTAAAGGCGCTCGAACAAAGATCATGCAGTTGACCGAGTCGAAAAAAATTTGTGAGAAAGAATTGTTAGATTTGAAATCTAGAAAAGAATCGGCAGGAGGAAGTTCGGGTGTACAAAATGATTCCGAACTCGAACACGATACACGACTTGTAGCTTTGAAATCGCAGATGGAAGGGCGCATATCCAGGTTGGAACACGAGAAGGCGGAAGTGCAGGCGGAGAAAGACGCTCTTCTGCAACGGGTCACTCAACTCCAAAGACAATTGTCGGGAGTGAGTGGAGTCAGTGCAACTACAGAACCACCGACAGCAAACATTAAGCCGATGTCAGCTAGAGCGGAGACACCGTTAGCTAGTATCAGACCAATGAGTGTAGTAGTGCAATCGAGAACGGCGGCCGTGTTACCTACCACAGCTGGTGCGCCGGTCATGGTCGCGCCACATCAGATGCAGCAACAACAGCAACAGATAGTGCATACTACGGAAACGAGTTCGCCAACTAGCAGTTTGACTGATTTTCAACCAGCGAGTACCAGCAGTTCTTCACAGAGCGCACAGACCAGTGGTCTCCGTCAACTAGTGGTGCAACCGCAATTGAGCGAATCGGCTGAATCAACGCAGAGAGAGGACTCAGAAAGCGTTGAAACACTTAATGTGCAGCCGCAACAGCAACAATGCCAACAGCAGCAGCAACAACAACAGCAGCAAACGGTAGCGTTAGTTAGTCCTAGGGTAGAGCAGCAACAACAGCAACAGCAAGGTGTCGTCAGCGATCAACAACAAACGGTAGCAAGTAGTTCAACACAGTCAGTCAGTACGTCCCAAGCTTCGACAGGACTTAAGAGACCTAGAGGCTTGGACTCGACTGCTTCCGGATCGAGCATAGAAGGAGTAGATCACGGACGTCAGGAACAGGTGCAGAGTCCGAAAACCAAAAGGAGCAGACAGGAAATCAGTGCGACTGCTAGCGTTTCAGACGTGGAGTATCAGGTGAGAATGGTATGATAGGGAAATGAAATGTGCAATAATTAATATTATGTAATTTGATTATGTAACTTTTTTAACTAACATTGATATCAAGGTGCCAACATCAAGTCAACGAGATCAAGACGAAGAAGTAGAAGAAGGTGTAGTAGTAGTAGATTGTGACGAGGGTGAAGGTGGCGGTAATCATCAGGTCCAAGAAGAGGAGGAATTTGACAACGATCCGTACGAAGAAATAGAAGAAGAAGAAGAAACTTATGAAGTCGAAGTTGAACGAGACACTAATGAGGTAGAAATTATCATGGAGGAAGATTCTACTAGTGTTGAGGTTCCTAGACAAGGTCAAACTTCCATACCTACAAATCAGCAACAGTCCGAAGCAATCAGCAGTGCCGGACCGACAGGAGAACCTCCAACATCTTTCACCACAAGATCTCGGGGTATTGCACCTATGCCTAGGCAGCAGCAACAGCAGCATCTTCTTCTGGTTGGTATTTAAGACACATTTGTTTGTATTTGTAAACTTTTATAAAATTTATAATCATTTTATCATTTTTTTTGTTTTTCTCTATAAAAAGCCACCTCAGGGATACGAAGACGGCGGTGATGACTGTATTGTACCAAGCACGCCTACCTTGTTTGTTCCTCGTCGCGACGGTTTTGGCGAAGCTGTCAGCTCGCCGCAAGTACCTCAAGGCCGTTTTACTTTTGGAGATTCATCAGCGCCTACGACAGCTTCTTTGACACCGTCTTTGACGACTCCAAGCGGTTCCGTTGGCAGAACCGTCTTTGGTTCATCTAGCTCTACTGTAGCGCAGGATAGTCTGGACGACGGTAGAATAGATTTGACACAACTAGAAGACGGTGGAACTGGTCGTAGTGTACCTACTACTCCTCTTCAGGTTTCCCCAGCTGCGGATTTGCCACCTTCGGTAAGACGAGATTTCTATTTTTCGCTGCATATGTTCCCATCATGTGTATATAAATTATTATCAATTAGATTTTATCTTTGCCATAAAGACTAGTAGTGGTCAGTCTGAAGAACAAGAAACAACCGTGTCTGTAACGCCTGTTACCGCCACATCGGGCGATACCATCGAAGAATCCAACATTCCCAGCATTCGTATTGTCGGTACTGATGAACAGCAACGCGGCCAAACTGAGGCCACAGAATCCAGTACAACTCCAAGTGAAGGTTTAATTAAATCTAAAAAAAAGCAAATTATTGAGAAAAATTTAATAAAAATAATATATATTTAGTAGAAAAAACTTAAAAGGGAATTCTTAATTGTTGAATTCAACTTGCTTTTTTTTTCTTTTGCAGGTGTGAGTTCAGACAATCAGAAACGAACGGAAGAACCAGCTTTGACATCTGGCGAGGATGATACCGTGGACACAGTGGAAGCGACAGAGGAGACAGGAAGTGAACTTGTCGAAGACGAAGTTGAAGAAGAGAGTCGTGAAGCGGAAGCATCTCCGTCTAGCAATACTCGTCAGAGAGCAATGAGCGCTAGCGTAGCGGCGAGTGATGCCAACAATTCCAGAGGAGTGACGGTACGAAGATCGCCGAGATCGACGAGTTTCAGGGTTGCAAGAGGCGCAAGACCTACACCAATCGTCTGGGGAGAAAGTCAATCAAGCAGAGGTGAGTAGATTACAATTTGATTTATTGAAGTTTCTTTTGTTCGTTTTTATGTTTCCACTGTTAAAACAAATTTATTTGCGTTTTTTCCTAAGTATAAGATTTTTATTTAGAGTATTGAAATTTTTTTGTATTAGTTTTCTATGTGTAGTATATGTGGGTTTCTTCTTAATATAATTATTAAGTTTATATGTAAACACATATTTTTTTGTACAAATTTTGTTTTAAAATTGAATATGATAATGTATATATGAGGTAAATGAACGCGATGCCTCTATTAATGTTATAAAAAACATACATATATAATTCTGCAAGGATTTTCAATATGCAGTGTCTCTATTACTAGGACAAACTGTAATGCGAGGACATGCGACAACTAGGGGAGCTACCAATGAAGGAGGACGAGGGCGAGGAACGCGCGGCCGGCGAATGCGCTCAAAATTTCCTTACGGTCGTTACTCGTAAACTTACATAACAATTTCTATGTTTTTTTTGTACATCTTTTTTTGTGTAGCTTATGTCTATATACCATGTCTATATATAGTAACACTATGATAACTATTATTATTGACTTATATTAAGCAATTAAACAGCATTTAAACTGATTTGCTAATTTTAATTATAAATATTTTATAATTATTAATATTTTTCTATTAAAAAAAAAAATTGAGCACTTTCTATAAAAATATGTAAAACTTTTCTCTTTTTCTTTTTGTAATTGTTTATAATATATTCACAATAAGCGAACAAACTACAAACGCGAACTTGATCAATTGCGTTGACCACTTTGACCAATCAACCATTCAAATATTTGCATTCGCTTTTTGTTTGCTAACTAGTTATAAAGTAACCAGTTATAAAAGAAGAGTGTATGAACATGAAAATTCTTGATATTTCTTGATATATTTGTAAAAAAAGTCAAAGGTAGATTTCGTACGTTTTGTTATTTTTCAAGTTAAACAACGTAAATAAACTAATATGTGTGTGTGTGTGTGTGTATGTGTGTGTGTGTACATACACACATACATATGTATAATAAAAAGCGTTAGAAAGTTTACTCTTATAAAGTTTCATATTTTATTGTTCAACGAACTACAGATCCTTAAAAAAATTCAGTTTTATTTCTTTCAAACTTAAAAAAAGCATATACATTTTATTTTTTGTTCAAAAAAAATAACATACATAATTAAATCCGTATCAAATTATCTATTTTAAACTTAATTGTAAAAATTGAGATTAAATTGAATTGAAAGTTAACTAATTAGAGAAGAAGGAAAATTAATCTTAAGTTGAATTAACTTTTCCCTGAGAGAATCAAATCTTAATCCTAGTCTATAATGTGATACGGACTTTAAGGTATTTGCACAAACATGCAGTTTGAACTTCCGCTTAACAGTGACATGATTTTTGGCAGAGCTTTTTTTTTTTAACTTTGCAGAACAGATGTTCGCGGCATTGATGGCGTCTATTGTTGGGCATTAACCCAAGTTCTGTTCGCATATCTGCGCGCTAAATTAAGAATTCACATTGTTTTACTATTTCTGTTTTGTAGATAGACAAGCAGATAAACGTGCTATTTAACTAATAAAATCGTTCTAGAAATTGAAATGTTTTTAGCTATAAAAATATAATTAAATTAAAAAAAACTAGTTATTTTTCAAAATTAAACGACAGAATAAAAACTATTTCAGAAAACTAAGTTTGAGTGATTATTAATTAGCTATTATAGTCATAAAAACATTTTTAAAAATTGAAGAAATAAATTAACAAAAACTAGAAGCGCGCGCGCGCACACACACACACACACACAAAGTATAGAATAATATAAAAATAACTAAAAGTGTTTATGAATATATCTTTCTGTTGTTTCATTTTCACAAAGTAGATAACTTAATTTCAAAGTACAAAAATTTTTAAATTACACTTATGAATATAATTAACTGAGAGCAAAAACTAATTATATGCTACATAGGAATATTAATATTTTTTTCTATAGAATGTCTTTTTTTATCGGTTGCTTATTACATACATACTCATATATACTTACATATACATATAATTTATATATATTTCAGAAAATTTATATATTTATAATAAAAAATAAATTATTATTAATTACAAAAGAGAGAAGATACATTTATCAAAATTATATCTAAATATATATGTATAAAACTAACATTAGAATAATGTTGCAGACTAAATTCTAAAATAAATTTCTTCTCACATAGACTGTTGCAGTCATCATTTTTATGGCACTCTATGTATGAAACTTTTTAAATTGCACATAAAGCTATTTCTCTGTGTATCTGGATTTTACTTAAGCATGAGTTTTACGTTTAACGCACGAACAGCATCGTATAGATTTTAACGAATATACATTTACTGAAGTTATATTTAGCACTAAACGTGGCTGTTTGTTTTGCGGTGTCATTACTTTTATATAAAGTTTACGTGGAATCTACGTGACGGCTAAACGCGCGAAAGAAATTTCTCTGGCGTTCGTGCTTACAGAATTCCATTTTGAAAATATATTATAAAAAGAAATAATATAAAATGTATACATTGATATAGTTCCAAATACACACACACACACATTGATATGGTTTCTTTATCACAATATATGCCGTGAAGAGATACTTTTAAATGTTTTTTCTAAAAATGCGATCACACGTTTTTATGGAAGATAATATATATATATTTATAATATATTACAATAATTATTTATTTGATTATTTTCTTACATATAAGATTATTTTCCTACATTTAAGAAATATTTTACAATTATATTTGTGAAATTATTTCAAGTATTTTTAGAACATATATATTACATGTATATGAAGTGTATATATTACATGTATATGGGGTTTCTGAGAAAAATTACCATATACTTACATATTTTATGTTACGAGAAATTGATGTCTTTTACACTCTTTTTTCAGCTATATTGTTCAAAAAATATTCTTACTTCTATTTTTTTTATAATACTATGTTCAACACCACATGAAAAACAGTATGTAAAAAGAGCAAATGGCACAATTTGAAAGTTTAACTTAAATTTTTTACTGCTCTTTCTTTTCTCTCTCTCTCTCTCTCTCTCTCTCTCTTTTGATCTTACCTTTTGTCATCATAGTCATAGATAAAAAACAAGATTCAGATGAAATCTTAAGCACAGAAAATTTGAAGAGCTTAATTTTATCCAGTCTCATTTAAAAATTGTCTGTTAGTTAATTTTAGTTACTGTACTATTCTCTTTTGTACCGTTATTGTTTGTCAAAGAAATGCAAAGTAATCAGTTAATTGCACTTTGTTAGATCACAATGACAGAATTTATTTTATACTAGGTTGCTGACCGTCCACTTCGAGTCTCTGAGTGGAATTACTAATTTCACATGTGCATTTGCCATGCTGCTCGACTTCAATCCACATTTTCCGCATGCTGTTTGTCTGCAGACTCCATACCTCAATCTGAATCTCTTCGTGATGGATTTCCGATTGCACTGGTGTGCAACTGAGATCAGGACTGTAGCAGCAGCCAGAATGGCTGTCGCATCTCTTCAGCACGATGTATGCTGGTTGATTCGCGCTCTCGCTAGGATGCAGAGATCTCTGCACGAGATCTCTCAAGTGGTAAGCACGTGTTTGCGGCTCGCTGCAAGAGAACTGTCTGCTGGCCTGCATCGCGTTCGACAGATAAACTTTCCTCGACACTCGATGGCGATGTCTACCGTGATGATTCGCCACTATTGTCTGATCCATCGTTGTCAAAATCAGGATTAGAAATCCCAAAAACGATTTCTTCATCGATCCACTTCTCATCATCGTTTCCATCTGTCACAATCGGCCACACTAATTCACTGATGTACACCAAACAGATCAATTTGCCACACGCGAAAGATGGATCGCTACTGATCAGCGAGTCGATAGAAATTTGATTTTTATCAACTCCTTGAATCAGAAAGTGCTGTAAGATCACCAGATTAACCGATTAATAATCGAAGATATTTATAGGAAAAATAAAGAATAAAGCTGTTTCTGCTATTAATTCTTTTTAAACTAGAAATGCTTTCGAAGCTGGATTCTTCTCTCATATTTCTATTCGATCTTCGTCGTTTTTTTCGGAAGTTGTGTGAAAATTAAACACATGGAACCGATTTCCTCCAAGATTATAAGTTAAAGTATGTTTCTTTTCTTTTCCCTCTTGTTGTTTTCTATCTATAGAGAATACGCCGAAATCACGCGAAGAGGCCGGCAAACTTCTGACTTTTTGGACGAAGATATTTCAATAGGTGTACAACGAGCCACGGATACGTATCGCTCGACTGAGATTTTCCTACTGGCACACGAGTATTTATATATGGAAGAGCTTGCATACTTGCCTCACACACGAGAGCACGTAAAGTCCGGATTTCTGCGTGTCCTCAGCGATGATTCCACTTATTGTGCAACCAATCGTGCAGTATTGTCTGTTTAACCCCCATTACACAAAGAATAATATAAACGTAATTATTCTTAAAAATGCCAGTACATCATAGTTGATGTAATTACGATAAAGGTGATGCTTAAAAATCGATATTTCGTTTTTTGCGGTAATATATCTTTAAGAAAAATATAGATGATCAAGAGAAATCTCGTCTCCTCTCGTCGCGACATTAACTTCGCTTGAGAAGCTAAGTAAGTTTTTACGCAAATGATCATACTATGGCCAATATTCATAGTTGAGAATCCTATTATTAGGAGTTTACTGTAAATACCGCTCTAAAAAATAATCATTTGTTCTCGACCAAGCGGTTTTTAATGACGAAAGGCAATCATTGTCTCGCAATCTTTGTACTTCGCAAATTTCACTTTGCCAACTTTCGTGATTCATAAGCATGAGTTGTCCTGGGTGGACTACACGTTTGACAATTGATCAGTGTGAGTAAACCAATTTTATTCATATTTATTGATCAGATTTTCTTAGTATCAATTAGATTGATAAGTACGTACACGTGAGAACGTGCGCAATGCATTTGCATTTCAAATGTTTTTTTTGCATACAGTGACTATCGATGTGCAATTAAATAGTCATTTCAGTTGGAACCGGCTTTAGATTCTGTCAAGGTTTTCTTCTCATATCACATGTAAACAGGAGAATCTGAATTACATCAATAATTAAATTATTTTATATAAAATCAGTGGAGTGTAATCAGATATAACAAAACAATATATGTGAGTAAACGGCATAATGTTTTTAGCAATTCTAGTATTGTAATTGTTTTTTAAAATCTTATTGCCTGGCTAATTATATATATGTAATGATTATACATACTTCGGTATTTCTCATCACAGACGTTTTAAATTATAGAACCACGTACTTGATTACAGTCCCTGTATCCAATGTGTTGTATTATAGCTATTCTAAACTGTGCGTAACATTGCAAAAAAGAAATGTGTGAAAACAAATATATTTTTTTATATTTTAATAAAGCTCTATAAGAAGAGATATTTTTATTTAATTAAAATGGCCTACAAATAAATCAAAATACATGCAAATCATTGGGGAAATATTTCTCACATGAGATAACACAGACAGTAGTATACATGTATTATGTAGCTATACGTAAGTACAGATAAAGATTGCGGAACAACTTCCGACCGGTTGCAATCGTTATAAAAAAAGAATTAAACACCGTGCGCAGTTATTCCTAGCGTTATGACGCAGGTGGGAAGCTAAGGATATTCATACTTTCCTCCATGGGGGTTTCCTTCTTGCTGACGCACCATTCAGCGATTTACGTTATTCTCTGTGACGCATGTGTGTGTGTGTGTGTGTGTGTAAAAATTACACAATATTACGACCGATATTTCCGTATCTACCTTCCGTCATAGAAAGTAAGAAAGCATACTATTAATAAATAATTTAAAACCTTAAGTTTTATTAATTTGCATCTTCAGCTTATTTTTCAGAAAGATTTGAAATTTTTACTTTTTAAATTGATTATCGTATAGATTATCCAAATTTGTAAGAATGTCATTAATTTTTATATATATTAGTGACTCAGTTTGATACTCAGAACTAATTAGCATAATTAAAAAAAATATATATAAAGATAAAAAATGTCACAATGTTTTAGTTTTTAGACGAGTCAAGTAAGTTTCGCACATGAATCACTTGATGATGATTCAATCCTTGAAATACAGGATTGCCATAACGGTGCAAATTCTGATGCCGGATTTTATTGACTCACTCTCTAATTTCGCAAAGAATTTTAATCGTAATTTTAATTTTATTACTTCAATCTGAATGACGATAATCTTTGAAACTTTCATCAAAGATTTTGCTAATATATTTTGAATTATGTAAATTTCGGAATTTATCGAATGAAATTAAACATTAAAGCCAAATAATTATATAATTTCCAAGAATATCTTATCTTTTTTTGCATTTACTTTTTTGTTATTACTTTATTTCTACGTTAATTTTTACGTTTCAATAATTTGTAAGAAGCTAGTATATAAGATAATTGAAAGTGTAATTATTGTTACACATATACATGCGTACGCATACAAGCGTTGTAATCATATACAATATACGTATAATTAGCTACCTCTATAATTAATTTGTTCATCTATAGGAAAATTTGCGGTTTTTACAGAAACAAAAGCATTTAGAATGCATATACCGGAATACTTGTCGCGACTAGACGCGACTTAGACGCTGATACATTAATGCAACTCTCATGAGTATTACGCAATACTACTACCTGCTACAATACCCGTTATCTTAGATAATTTCTATTCTAAAGAAATGTTTATAATCGTTAGTCTCATCAAGATCCTTCTTGCAATTTAGAGTTCAGAACTTTTCTTGTAAAATGTATTTATCCACATAAATATTTCCAGTTATTAAAACAAACAATTTTTATTATGTAAAAAGTGATATGTGTGTAGATATTAAATATAAAAAATAATAACCTTATATGTACACATAATAATAAACAGTCTGTATTTTTACGAATGAAAAATACGCAGGTTTTAGAACTTCAAAAAAAGAAAATCATAAGAGTAAGTTTATTTATAAAAGATATTGCAAGAGATAACTATTTTATTTATAATTTACAATGCTTCTCAGATTCTTATAGCCAAAAGCAGCAGGTGGCCAAACAAATCAAAAAGAAAGAAAACGCTGCGAAAAAAAGAAAACGGAACAAGAAGAAGAGTCACGCGATGCAACATCGTGCTCTCTCGCTGCTCCTAATAATTATAGTTATCTCGCGAAGCTTCTTGGAACGGTTAAACGATCCCTCCTCAAACCTCTTTCTCTTACTGGGAATCCTACGAGCAAAGAGAAATCGAAACGCTGGTTAGAACAAGAAAGAAGAGATCGGAGAAGGGAATACGAGAGTGAGGGAACAGCTTGGAAGATAGAAGTTATATGTATATACACAAAACGAAAGACTTCAGATCGCACAGAACTCGACGACAGTTGTAACGGTCATGTTCGAGTAGTAGATTTTACGAAAAACACCGAAATAAGTTGTCTCGCAAAAGAATTAATTGAATATCTTTAAAGTCCCAAAGAAAAAATAAATATAAAATAATTGAGTTGAATAGTTGGGGTGGAAAGAGAAGATTAAAAAAAAACTAAGTAGATTATAGAGAAAAGAGATTATAGAAGTGCAAAGAAATTACCTGAGTTAAGGTGTCCGAGATTGTTAATTCGAAATAAGGGTTTTTTTCAAGCTGAAATTCGAAGACTTTGTTTCACGAATCATATACCATGACAATGAGGAACCTTTTGTTACTGGTAATCTACATTCAATTTGCATTAGCCGTCATTGGTAGGCATCACAGGTAAGATAATTGTTTTTCTTTGCTTTTTTATAAAAATATTATTTGTCGGATTATTTTCTTAATTCGTTTACATTTTGTTGCTTTTTATTTCTTCAATTCCTTCTCAATTTTCTGTTTTAAATTACTTTTGTTTTAATTCTTCTTGAAATTATTACTTCTTCTTCTTTATTTTTACATTATGTTTACAAATTATATCGAAACGTTCTTGTTTCAATATAGAGACAGTGGTTTTCTAAACCACGTGCAAAGAGTGCACCAATTTCCATGCTCCGTGCCCCAACCGAGGGCTGTACCAATAGAAGATCTTCTAATTGTAGGCCTAGGACCTGACGAAATCTTTTATCCTGCGTCCACAGTTCTAGCGCGTTGCGCAGGCTCGGGATGCTGTCCTGAGCCTAAGCAGATTTGCGCTCCGACCGAAATCAGAAATATCAGTCTTGTCTTTATGGTCAGACATAACATTGATCGACAACGGGATCGTCATCACGAAATTATTCACGCCCCGGAGCACATCAAATGTGCCTGTATCCTAGCAACTTCTCCGAAGAATTCCAGGCTTTAGACAATATAATTTTCTGAAAATAGTTTTCTGTAGATTGTTCTTTAAAATTAAAAAATTGTTATTTCTCAAAAATTGGCTTGTTCGCCAATTATTCCTAATGCAATAGTTCTGATGAATAATCAAGATATACGCGCGCAGATATAAGTGATATATTATATGTCAGAATCCAAAGACTTTTTTTACATTGAAGAACTTTCTCCTATATATTCTACAAAAAGTAGATCTTAAGTTAGTAGATCGAAAGCTTTGTGTCTGTGATATTTTCTTTGTACATAATACTTTGTCTCTTGCTTTTTTCTAATAAAATAAAAATAACACAAGCTTATTGGTACAAATTACTGAAAAATATTGTTGAATATGTGTGAAGAATATTCTTCTTTGATATTTTATACTTATCAAAAATATAAATAATTATATATGTAAAAGGTCAGTCTTTAATTTTCACAATAAAAAGTATTAAAAAATCAACCTCATCGATATTTGTTTTTTCTTTTTATTTCGTTATGTTAAAGTACTGTTTAGCGGCTTCGAGATCGGATTTGATACTTTCGTTATTTGGATCTAACTTGAGAGCAGCTTCCAATTCGGGAATTCCATGTTGCGGCGCGAATAATTTACAAAACGCAGCACCTCGACGAGCATAACATCTTGCTCGCGACACTCTGTTACTTTCGCATTTTGGTTCTATCAGTTCTAATACCTGAAGATTATTTTTTTATATGTACTTTTTTTCTGAAAATGTTTTCGAATTTGTACATAAAATAACCTTTCGTTACCTTAGAACAATCATCAATACATCTGTAATAATTTCCAATAGCGTAATGCGCAGCAGACCTGTTCAAATAGAGCGCTGCCATTTTGTCGCTGATCCTAATCCCATGAGAATATGCGCTGATAGCAGCCAAATAATTTCCAGTTTTGAAGAAATCGCTGTAACAAAAAAGTAATTGCAATTAAATATTATTAAAAAGTACGTGACAGAAAGCGCATTCCGCCATCGTACTCGCCCTTATCCTTCAACCACTGAGGATCTTGCTCTTCGAGACGAAGATCCTTCTCGACAAATCCAGTTTTTCTTCTAGCTTCTGTTTGCTTGGCAAGCCACTAATAATAAATTAAGAACAAAATAATGTGCATCGAAAACATCGAAATTAAAAAAAAAAAAAATATATATATATGAGTGTGTGTGTGTGCGTATAACATACTTCTTGTTCTTCGGCGTAAACACTTTCTCTCGCTGGAGTAGAAAAGACTCTTTCAGAAAATGTTATATTAATAGTTCCATTTCTTCTAGGAAGCGGAAGTGATTTTGTAGGCTCGTCAAATATTTGACTCATTCTGGAATATCGATCCTTCAGTATTCTGTCAATCAAATCATGATCTGACGTCTCTTTCTTAATTGTTGAGTAAAATTTCCGAAACGATGTTTTCGTCATTTCCTTAATTAAACGTTTTGATGATTTACAAGACGTTTGATCAGAATCTGAACTGCAATTCGATTTGGAATGTTCGAAATTGTTAGAGGTTTCTTCGAGGTTAAAACTCTCGCTTAAAGTTGTTGTTTTCTTTATCTTTAAACAATTTACTTTTTCTTGGATATTTTTATTAAAAACTACATCTTCTTTTAAATTCACTTTATTAATTGATTCTGTTTTTGGACTTTCTTTAACAATTGGTTCTGTTTTTAGTTTTTCTTCAGTATTTAATACTGTTTTTAAATTTTTTTCAATAAGCGAAGTTTCTTTCCAATTTTTTTCGATATTCGATTCTTCTTTCATATTTTCTTCAACAACTAATTTTTTTTTTAGATTTTCGTCACTTGATTCTTCTTTTAATTGTTTTATTGAGTCTTTATGTCGTTTTACTTCTATGTTTTTACTTAATTTTTTTGCGTCGATTTCATAAGATTTCAAGATACCGAGATCGTCTTTAAACCACTTAAGTGAAGACCTTTTGAAAAAATTCTTCGATTAAATACATAATCCAGTAAAACTTAATTTTTCTTAAAAAAAGTCTTTTCTACATATTTTTTCTCATGTTTATCAATATATAATTTATTCGTTTACGATACCTGTACTCTTTTCTATTCTTTTGTACTTTTCCATAGATATTTTGAAGTATTGGTTCTTCTGCTTTCGACCGCCATTCTTCAAAATCCTGCATTGCAGCTTTTCGATTAGAATCTCTCAAGGATTCTATCTTATTTAATGTATTGGTATCCAAATTAATTTGCACTTTTACCGCTTTTTTTTGCAATAGTTGACATTTTTCTAAAATGCAGCAATTCTCACCTCATGTATTAACGTTTATTAATTAATTAAAAAGTAAACAAAAAAAAGTAATTTTATTAATGTATATTCATATTTTATTTTCTTTTTACAAAAAAATATCAATCACAAACTTCACCATTTTTAGATTTTGCGCGACTTTCCAAAACATTTTGCATCTTTTCTAAAATTCGCTTTCTAAAATCACGTTTTTCCTCTTTACTAATGCTTCCCATCTCAAGACTTGGCCAATCAGAAGCAATATTCGCTTTTTGTAAAGAAAAAATAGCTTCGGTATCTGCTAAAGTACATTTGCTCTCTTTTTCAAGTACATTTCCCCATAGAAACAGTTCCAAAAGAAAAGGCAAGAAGCTAATCTACAACATGTAGGTAGTATTATATGAGCTTGAAAACATTTTGTTTTAACAATTATAGGAAAGGATTATATATACCTTTACGTAATTGTCTATGACGAATAGATGCACATCTTTAGGACAGCCTTTCAGTGGTACGTAAATGATAATTTTTGTTTCTGTCTGTCGCCACTGATAATCTTTAATAATTATTGCAGGCATGATTATCAAAGTTTGAATTTTCTAGTATAATTTTCGGTTAATCCAACTTATTTGTTTTATGTCTTTTTATAAATAGAACCTCACTACCTACCTATTCAACGCTATACAAAATATATTGATTAAACAAATATATCCAAGCAACCACGAAGCAGGTAAAGGTACAAAAAAAAAAAAGATTAACTTTGTGATCTTATATATTGTACGAATTACTTTTAATTAAAACGTTTAAGAGTATTTTTGTTGACAATACTTTTTGACATATTAAAAAGCTGCCATTTTGCATGTACCTTCATCATTACCATCATCACTATCACTCTCATCGCTATTTCCATCGTTTCGATCGGTTTCTCCTTTTTTCCTTTCTGAGCAATAATCTCAAATCAATAAAAACATGTACATGACTCAAATCACACACGATCCGATAAAAGCAATAATAAAACTACGCGATAACAGTTATCAAAAAAAGTTACAAAGTTAAAAAAATATTTATGAAGTCAAAAATAAAATATATTAGTTCAATTGTAAATCTTAACAATATGCTAAACTAAAATGTTCTACTTTTTCAAAATCGCTACAGATTATTAAAACTTCACGCAAGAGAAGAGCTTTACTATGTATTTGTTTTTGCAATTAATCGGATCGTGTACGAGGCGCTTCTCAAAATTACGGCTAAGTGATTCGTTGAAAATCGGCTATAAAACTTATAATAAATCAGTCAGGTTTCGTGAAAGGTCTGTCCTTAAGGAACGAGAACACAAATATGAGGACCTCTAGGATTTGAAGAGGATCACAAGATGTAACATGATGAAACAATCTGGAACAGCAATTAAAACATTTTGAAAAGTCGATAGTTTAGGAAATTTTAAGATAAAGAATTTGGAGGATTCAAGGAGGTTACAAGGATTTAAAGGTTGAAGAATTCGTACCTCTAAGAATTCTTGAGAATTCAAAATCGATCTGATAATTCACAATATTTAACAACGCGAAGATAATTAAATTCTGAAAATTTTAAGGCCAAAAAATATTTTTTTAAGTCCGGTTTTTTCAAGTTCCAATATTTCAAAATCTCTATTTCCAATATCGAGAAAAATTCAAATCTCTAAATCCTTAGCGAATTAAGGGAAGTAAACGTGAAATTTCATTCTGGATTATCGAAAGTGCAGTGAGACAGTTCCATTGACATTGTGTGGCAATAATTAACATATTAAAAATTCTCGTAAGAAATATGGGCGATTCATTCTCACAGTTCGTTGTGAATGAAACAATAAAACCAACAAGTGCGTGTCGCAGTAGTGGAGAACTTTCATTAGGGATTTACGATCAAGAAGAGATTATGCTTTGTAAAGTAACATTATGACACTGGTAGTCGTTTTTGTTGCTCTGCGGACACACGCAACTCGCACCCGTATACACATACATATACATTGATCGTCTCACATATCATACTGTCGTCTCAGTTACAATTGTTAATTAATCGTTATTAATTATCGCTCAGTACATATATGTATATTTACACATCACACTCCAGAACTCAACATTGCTGGCCGCTCATGGCAAAACGTTCAGAAATGTTCAAACTGGAGCAGAGAGAAGTTTTTAACGCTATTATAAATAAGTATGCGTACGGGAAAGTACGCTCGTCTCTCCTTTTTGACGTAATTCTTCAACCTCGCAGTCTTTTGCATGCTCGAAATCTTTTCTTCATAGAAAAAAGCAATTCGGCTGCTAGGATACGTTCTATTCCTGTGGAATGTTTGACACTTCTGAGTGTCTTCAAATTTACAAATCTTTGATCTCGCGGCATCCATTCTTTCTTTCTTTTTTTTTTTTTTTCAAATGTTCGATAATTTTGTGAAAACAAAACACAAATTTGTTGACGCTCAGTGCAAAGAAAATTTGCTTAAGCAGATTTAGAGCGAATAAATATGTACAAATTACAAGGAGAGATATACATGTTTGTTTCAATTATAATTATGAAATAATTATAGAGCAAATATATAATATATACGCTGTCTCTAACAATCAATGTAAATAATACTGATACTTATTTTTGAAACATTAGAAGTCTCTATTATCTTTTTCAAATTACTTATTGCTTTTGCACACTAAGATAAACTGTAGAATATTGTAATTATTTGACGGAGATAGTTTTTTTTATAATATTTACTTAATACAACTTTTTGTGTAATAATTTTAATTCAGAGAGATTTACGAAATTCAAGTAAACTTACTGATATAAATTGATCAAAAACACATGTCTAAAGAAAGTCAATTTGTAATTAATTAATAATTTTTCTCGTAGATATGTATATTTTATATAAAATTGAAAGAGACAACGCAATTATATTAATATGTCTAATTAAAAGATAATCATGAAGAGTTGTTAAACGCAATCGTACAAATAAATAAGAAAAAAAACAATACTTTTATACATATATTTATAAAAAATAAATCATGTATATAAATATACGTATAAAAATAAATTATCATATACATACGCAAAATTAAAAAAATTTGTATTAAAGACACGTTTTATTACATATTTTTTCGCGTTCTCCGTACTGTATCTAGTAATAAAAGCAGCTTACAACTGCAATTGTCCTTACAAAAAAAACAATGTATTAAAGCACAAATCGCTAACGCAGAACTAACCGCATAACTAGAATGCGATCACACACACACACACACACACGCGCGCGCTCATTTTTAAATAGTATTAACTGAGAAAAAAATACTTAATAGTGAAAGTAATAAGTATGGCGCGATAACAAATAAATGCAGAGGCGCAATACGCCTTCATTTAAGGAAACAACTTACAATTGAATGGTAGTGGAGTAGTTAAAAAAAAAAAAACAAAAAACAAAACGCTAAAATATACCGAGTGTCCCAAAAAGAGGCAATTTAAATTACCAATAGAAAGTAATTGTAACAATGTCAATCGTAAATAATTTGAAGTAATCTTATACTTTTAATTTATTATTAGGAAATAATTGAAATTAAAAAAAATTAATAACTAATTGTTCTTACAATTAAACATGATTAAAAGTAGAAAATATATTATCAATAATTAACAATTAGTTACTAATATATTAAATACTTTTTGTAATTAATTCCTAATGATAAATAACAGTAAAAACGTCATAATATTTCTTAGCATTTAAATGTTTTAATTATTTTACATTATTTTTCTAAATAGTTTTGAGAATAATAAATAGAATAATAAATAGAAAATTCTTTTTCAATGAATACAACGACTGCTTGACGAAGATGACACTCTTTTTCAAAAAGCACGCAGCTTTCCACGCAACACCCTGTATGAAATGGACGGCGTTATTTATTTAAATTTTGCATTTTTTAATTTTTCCTTGATAAAACGTAATCTGTCGATTTATAGATTTTGATATAAAATTTGTATCAGTAAATCATTCTCCTTAAATTTACCTCTTTTGAGATACTCTGTATATCAGTCGCGTTCGGAAGATCCACACCATTCTTCTCGAATAATTTAATCGATATCGAACGCATCTAATGCGTTCGCATGCTACTTCTTCCGTGCGGCTTTTTCCGCTTTTCGACGCATTCGTTCGATCTCTTTGCGTTCTTTGCGCTCGCGATCGGCCTGAGCCCGTAACTCTTTCAGCTTGCGTTTCAGATGAGCCTTCGAGTCACCGTAGATCCCGAGAGCCTTCAACTCTCTCGATTCTAAGCGTAGCAGATTACTCCCGTTGATGCCGCTATCCAAAAAATGAGGAGAGTAACGTTCTAAACCAATTCCTGCTAACCACTGGCAAACCTAAAGTGACATAATATTTCTTTCCTTAAAAGTATAAAAATATAGATATCATTGACAATAGCAGAAATGAAAGAGAGAAATTACACAATATTTAAAATTATATTGATGAAGTTTTGATCAAGCTTTTGACAATCTAAAGTTAAGATGTTCGTGAAAAAATAAATATTCAATTTTAAATAATAAAGATTCTTATAAAAAACAGAAAATCAAATAAATACTCACTTGCTCTTTAGACCAATCTGTGACCGGCGCATTTTGCCAAAAATGAGATTTCTTGTCACCTAAACCAAAGTCGCTTAGGTGAGCGGGCAACCAAACTGTGCTCGAATCTATGTTTGTAAGGCATGCATTACGGAAATGAAGTATGATGTAGTGAAATCTTATAATTCTATCAGTAAAAATAAAAGTTATTAAATGTTTTAAATGTTCACACACATGTTAGATATTTAATTAGCAATAGTTTTGTCATCTCATTAATGTTGTTAGTAAAAGTTAAGATTTATAAAAAATATATATATTTTAAAGTAAAGCAAATCACATACACATGCATCTCAAAAAGCTGCAAAAATAAAGCAGATTACTTAAATATAAACATTATGATATAGATATGATATAGAAAAGAATTAAAAAAAAAAACATTAAATTTAAATTATTTTTATTCCTGACTGAGTGATCAAAGTAAATATCGTATTAAATATGTAGAATATCTGAAATAATACCTGTAATACCAGCTTTCGAAGGACTAGGATCAACGCCAGGAGGACTCACAGAACCGCCGGAAGATAAACTTGATGGAGAACTTCCTGGATGGTGCCAAGGAGCTCCTCCACTGGTAATCAAATTTGACGAAGGAATCGATACCTTTTTTGCTAAATACAGAAACAGAATATTTGGAACAAAATCGAATATTTGCCATTGTTGCAATTGAGTTTGATTTTCGAGTTCGTATTTCTACTTACCTCTTTGATTAGCCTCGTTAACAGCCTGTCGTATTTCTTCAACAAGATGATGTGTCACCATAGTGGGATCGTTATTATGAGGATTGTTGAGATCAGTGAAGTCTCCGGAGCTTTCTCGCGAAGAATCATTTCCACCAAGTCTTTTTTCTCTTTCTGCTAAAACTTGTTTCAATTGTTCCGCTAATGACGCAGGAGGTCCGCTTAAAGCTACAAAGAGAAATTTGATGTTTTTTTTCTGAATGCATTGAAGAAATAAAAATTAAACAACACATTTAAAGTAAATGCATACTTTTTTGCGACTGGGGCCAGCTTTGTTCGGTCATTGCCCTGACTTGCGAGCTGATGGTGCTGTGCTGTCGAATTGCGGTAGGATGTATGGGATCCATGTGTGACTTACTCTTGAGTGAGCTGATGGATGAAGTGCTGGAATAGGAACTCAGATTGGATTGTCTGGACGTTAAATCGTTGGGCGACCTGCTACTGTTGTCCTGCGAGGTAAGTTTCGAGGAGGAATCGTCATCTGTGTTATCTCCAGACTCATCCAATCCGTAGTCCTAAAATAATCAGATTTAATAAGATTCAATATTATACACCAAAACTGAAAATTATAAATTTTAGTAAATTTATATAAGAGATCAATAACGCACCGATGAACTACTGTTGCTGAGCCCACCGGATCGTTTGGGCAACTGGCGATTAGCCAAACCACCTCTGCTAGCCAACTCCGCTTTGCTTTTACCAGCGGAATTGTCTAGTAGACGATGAGCTGGCACAGCACGATCCAATTCCTCCTTTACTGGCATCGGCAGAGGCAGTTTTCTCTCTACGGTTGCAGTCTTATCACCGTCGTCCGGACTACTGAGATCAGAAGTTTCTGTATCGGAGAGCTGACAGCTGGTCGACGAAGGTGGTGGCGGCAGTTGCCTGCGAGAAAGTTGCGGTGTCGCTATTCTGGCAGTGGCACTGTCGTAGGGCAATCGCACAGGTAGACCGAACCGCCTTTGCGTTTCCGTCAACTCTACCTCCAGTGTAATCACCTGAAATAATTCTTCTGTCAAAAAATTATCTATTCTCTCTGGCATAATCTGATTGAAGCACTTGAGAAATACGCACTCTATCTTTGAGACTTTTAACTAACGCGTTATACTCTGTATCTTTTTCTTGCAGTAACTGCTGATAGAACTCGTCTCTAGCTGCTATGTCCGCTCGCAATTCTCTGGCGGCTCTTCTAGCTCTAGCATACTTCTGCTGAAGAGCTGCGTTCTGTGCCGTTGCCTGAGACAGCATCTCCCTCGCTGCTGACAGATCCTGACGAGCAGTGCCCAATGCTCTTTCCGATTCATGAAGACGTAATCCCGATTCCCGCAATTTAGCTGCATACTCTTCGCTGCCCGCTCCACTGTTTTCCAGTTCTACTAGCTGTTAATTCGTTCATATGTAATACGAAGATTGTATGATGATATAGAATAAAATTATAGATTATGTTATACAAAAGAATAAAAGATAACAATAAGAACTTTATACTCTATCATAATTTTTATTATCTTAAGAGATATATACTAAACGCGGGAGAAGTTTTTATTATTTAAATATATGTAATACAATATTATAATAAATGAGCGATAATATTAAAAATATACGCGATTTCATCTATTTTACATACAACACATGCAAGAAAAAATTTCCAAAGACTAAGTAAAGCATGTTAAAATATAAACACCAAAGAAAGATAAAAAGCGCAAACAAATAGCAATACTTTTCAGCAATACTTTTTTCATATTATTTTATTTTATATCGTATACTTAAGTTTTTTTATATTATTTCAACATTTTCCTATTAAGAAATTGTGATTATTTAAATAATTTTTTAAATTATATAATATAATTTTTTAGTTTTAGTTGTCATTTTATTTAAAAATTATATTATGATATTACATTACCTTCGCTTTGAATTTTTCAACTTCTTCGTTCGCTAATGTAAGTTTATACTGACTCTGCAAGCAACGACACGCATAGTGCATAAGCAAAACAAGACAAAAACAATTGATAAATACTGTGCAATTATAATAAATTTGCGTAAGTGACACGTACATATGTGCGTATTCTCATAATGTACATATGTACACAGAAAATATATACAAAAATTATGTTATATGTACCATAAAAAAAAATAAGTACAGTGTAATATCACAGTTGATGACTATTTACAAATCTAACAAACACTTTGACACACAACTAATATATATAGCACATAAATAAACAGGTAAAGTATTTTTCGTTAAACAAAGTTGAAATTATTTTGATAAATAAATGGAAAGAAAGTAAGGGAATATAAATTCTAAATATTTTAAAAACACAAAAAAATCTAAATACGTGTAAACAATCTCATACCTCTTGCAAAAGTAATCTTAGACTGTCCACGTCGCTTTGCGTGGTAGTATTGTGTTGTGGCACAGACGAGCTAAGTATCGGAGATCGGCTACGACTGGAAGGAGACAGATAATTCTCGATAGGACTATGAGGTGGTTCTCCTTCTGAGCAGGAGGACATCGCTGGCGAACCGGGGATTCCGCCCATTCCGCTGCCGATGGAAATATCTTCGTTTCCTCGTTGACTATCAGGAGAAGCATCGGAGAAGTTGAGCTTTCTGTTTACGGATAATGAGCAGTGTTTCTTAAAATATCGCTTGCGACAATAAGAGATTAAACTTATAAAAATGATTCCCTCAGCATTCCAAGATGCCTCAGGCTCTCGTTGGAATGGCCATAAAGTTTTCGTCACGTTATTTTAGCGAGCAAGGATAATAATCATCATTGGGAACGCAGCAAAATAAAATATTCGAGTTTCTTAATATTATTAAACAAAAGCGTACTTGCCTGTTGGCAGCATTAGCCATCTCTCTTTCCTTATCTGCCTGGAGACTCTGTCTAATTAACATTGCCACTTCCGAATTTTTAGGATCTTTTTCTCTGCCAATGACAAATCGCACAAGACCGGAAGTGTTTCTTAGCACGCTTGCGGCGTAAGCCTGCGTTACACCGACTAGACTCTTGCCGTCAACTTCGACAATCTGATCGTTCACTTGGATCCGACCCTCACGCGCAGCTGCACCTTTTTCTGTAATAGTCTTTACAAAAATACCCAATTTCTCCAGGCCCGCATCCGCGCCAACTCCCATTCCGATTATACTAAGGCCCAAACCTTCCGGACCCTTCATCAACTCTACTGGAAAAACCTAGAGATTTTCATATATGTGTATATTCATCACATCTAAAATTTCTGCTCTGCAATTATTTTCATTTTCCAAAAAACAAATTGTAATCAGTGACAACTTGAAATTAAATGATTTTATATTTTATAACTTTTTTTTCAAATATAATCGAATCCTAATGTTACTCAGATAAAATTACCTCCATCTTTTCAACACGTTTTTCCAGCTCGTATTCCGCGCTAGCGGCCACAGGATCGACATCTTCGTTACGACGATCATATTCGTTGACTGAATGTGTAGAATAAACGCGCATAGGACCGGTGTCGAAAGACACCTTGCTGCTTTTCTTAACAGGTACATTGGATGGATACTCCTCGTCGTCTTCATCGGATTCTGGGATTCCTGCGACTTCCATCCAGAAATGACCATCCTCGAAATAATGTACGCCATTCTCGACAAGTATCTAATTAATTATGTATATAAAATTAATAAATTTTATATGTATATAAATTTTATATATATATATATATATATTGTATTCTATTCTACAATTTACTAAAAACAACCGTGAAAACCAAGCTTAATAATCTTTTAGTTAAGACTACAATATAAATAAAAAGAATTTGCTAACAAAAACATGTTTTATCTTCAATAAATCTGCATTCTTTCTGTTTTATTAATTTAATATTTTCTAATTAAGAAAAAAAAAACAAGAATGTTATATATTACAATTTTCCCTGGAGTCGGAATGTAATCGTCTTGATGCTCGGTTTCAGTATCGTCGTTGACCTCGTGAGTGTCATTCAAACTGCTGACGGAGCCTAGAAGTCCGCTTTCGCTTCCTGTTACTGATCCTACTTGACTTTCCGTTAATGAATCTATTGTCAGATCGCTGCGAGATCTATGAGACAGACTGAGATAAACAGGAATTTAATAAATGCGAGTTTAAAAAACCGGTTTTAAAAACATTAAAATTTAATAATTCACAATCAATTTTTATAATTAAATATTATATATTAAACATCTTCTCCAGTTAAAACAAATTATATACATATATTAGAGACAAGAAAAAAGTGAGAATAAAAATAAAAATGCATTTTTAAAAAATGCAAGAAAGGCACGCAACAAAAGAACATGAAAAAAAAAATAAATAAAAAATAAAAAAAAAAGCTCGTTCACCTATAATCATGAGTGGCGCTATTGATAAGACTGGAATCAGGAGCAGACAGGACATCGGACAGCCAGTCGGGCGTGTTGTCCTGGTCGTCTCTATCCCTGTCCTGTCCTTCCTTATCCTTGTCATTAGAAATCCCGTCACCTAATGCATCACCGGCACCGATGGGAGACAGTAGCCTCGCTATTTCTTGCGCTTCCTCATCCGACAGTAACGCCGAACCTTGTCTAATTTACGTTTACGTCAGTCATTCACTTGACTTAATAAAACCAACAGCTGAGAGCAAATCAATCACGCAAGTTTGTATCGCAAACATACTCACCTGATCTTCTTCTCTAAGATGCTGTACGAGACCAAGGCGCGATTGCCAAATTCGCATTCAAATAAACACAAAAGTATTAGAATAAAAACATAAAAAAAATTATTGTTATTAAATTATCAAAAAGATTAAGCTTTTAAATTAAATCTTGCGGATATCAAGCTGCGAAAATGCAGCAAAAGAAATGTATATTGTGCCATTTAAATATAAACATGTTACGAATAATGCAATTGCTTTTAGAATGCAAATGTTATAAATTCTCTAAAAGCAGCTTCAAAAAAACATTATCATTCCAACAATATATTTTTTATCACTGTTAATGCTGACAACTAAAATCAGATAATAAAAAATAAAATATCTCTATTTCTGTTATATATATTATTTCTATATAAAATTTCAAGTGCAATCTAACACTGACTATAAAGTTGCTTCTCTTTTTTTTTCTTCGAAATGCTCACCGAGAACTCAGCAGATTCTCAGCTTCATCCGGAGTCATAGTATCCGGTGTTACAGGAGCGATATTGTTCACACCGAGTTTCGACGGTGTCTCAATCCTGACAGAATTGTTCTGCATTTCCGTTGTCACATTCTCCACATTTACGATGGTCTTCGTGTCACTAGAATCACTATCTTCGATCTGACTGTTCTCCAATTCGGAGTATTCACTAGATTTTTTGCTAGACTGTCTTTGCGAAAGTGCATTGGACGCCGGCAAGGAGTTCTGATTGTAATTCTCCGATAACCTGAGTTTTGCCAGTTCAGCTTTTTGTTTTTCTTGCTCCCATGTCGTTTGCAATTGATCCACGCTCTCCGTTTTCTTGGTCAAAACGCTGTTCACCGCCGCGATGCATTCCTTCCTGTTGCTGACTTCAGATTTTATCACTTCTGTCACGTATTTCTCTTCGTCTTTGCTTTCTTTTACTATCAAACTGAAACTGTTCATCTCCTGACTACGAGTCGTTTTGTCAACACTGTCAATCTTGTTTTCACTTTCAACAAAACTAGAACGCTTACCGGATACCTCTTCCTTGTTCTTCGCAATTTTCTCTTTGACACTGATCTTAATCTGATCGTTTTTCGCATTCGAGACCATCTTCTGACACACTCCATCGCTGCTGGATTTCAATTTTATTTCCAACGCAGTTTCCGTAGAATTAGTTTTTATTGCGTCTGTAGTATTACTATGATTTTTGGTCTCCATACTCGGCTTTGATTGAATTTTGCGTTCAATATTACACTGCGAAACAATTTCTTCGCCATGTTGCTGCTTTTTACCACACGGAGAAGGTACGGGAATATCCTTGTGTTCAAGAGGAGGATATTCTTGATCGGAACTAATAACAGAAGGTGGACGTGGACCTAAACCAGCGGCTTGAAGATCGAGACGGACATGAGAACGTCGGATAACCGTAGTTGTATCTGTTTCGTTGAATTTGAATTGATCTCTTTCAGACGGGCTCTCTGTATCCGAGATGCAGCTCTGGTATGTAGCTGTGGCTGACTTCTCCTGGTCTTCCATTTCCAAGTCATAGCTATTACGACCTAAATATAAAAAAAATCAATTCTCAGTAGGTTAAAAATATCAAAATTAATGTTTTTTTATATGATACAAAAACTTCTATCAAACTAATACGTCTTTGAAGTACCTCTACAATCGATGCAAAGTAATCGCAAACACATAATTTTATGTTTCTCTTTGAAGCACGTGAAGTTTTACTAAGTGTAACAATTTTAATTATATAAAATATAGCACAACATTTCACGCACTAATATAATACGGATAGTCTCTAGTAGATATCCTAAGAAAAAACAAAAACAAAAACAAAAGAAAAAAAACATTAAATTTGAAGAATTTTATACTTGTAGAGTTACATACAAATTTTAACAAGTTATTAATTTAAAGACATTGTCTCTCTTCTCCTTATCTTTCTTATGCATATATTTTTTAGTAAATTGGAAGTTTTTATTATCTTCTCAAACATTTATTTCATATTTACGCATATCAAAGTACTTTACAAACTTGTTCTTTTCACGTTTACAAAATGCATTATAACTCGTCAAACTGTCATAAAAATCACTGCGTCGATTAAAACTGAAACACAACATTGATAATTTTCAAATTTTCAAATTTTGTAAAATGTTTTAAAGACACTTTTATAAAGTAAACGTGACGAGGCACGAACATTTAGCCATTGGACAAGCCATACAGTGATTTCTATAAATAATACATGTTAGTAAGAGGAGGTAGAGTAGAGTAAAGAAAAGAGAATAGGAAAAAGAAGGGAGGGGGTTACGTCTGGTACTTTTACTTTTTAGCACTTTGGCACACTGCCATCTCAACTCACGACTGTAGAAGTCACCTAGTTTTTGCGAAAATGCACACGTTTTATATTTAAAACCAAATATCAGCCTCATTAATCTTCATAAATAGGATAAATGAATGCAAATAGAAACTTTAAAAGAACGACGTATAAAATTAATAATAAACTGTTTATCAAAAATGAAAAATTTTAATCTCATATTTTCTACGTTTGCACGAGAATCCAATAACTTGCCTGTCTGATGTTTTTCCGACATTTCCTTTTCAGCCTTCTCTTCCTTACTGTCTTTAGAGGGCGAACTGGGAGAACTCATACTGGATGAGGCGCTATCGGTACCCGCCGAAGGCAGACCCAATTCAGATTCTGGAGAGCGTATCGACTCGATCTTCTTGTCGTCCACTGTTGCGGACTCTTTTCTTTTTGCATTCGCGTTTGGTCTGGCCCAGTCGGGTCTCGGATCTGACCTGATCACTTCGTTACGCAATTCTGTTTCCAAAACTTCCCTCGATGAAGGTTTTAAATCTCTCAGATCCACGGTTCTCTTCAGGATTTCGTCGTTCTTCGCCAACCATTCGTTTCTCCACTGGGAAGTCTTCGCCGGCGAATGAATCGGGCTCGGAGGACAGTTGAAGTATTCAGGCGCCTCCAACAAATCGCTCTCTCTTCTTACCAAAATATTTTCTGTCGGAGCATTTCGAATTGGATTAGAGACGTCGTCTTAGAAGCTGATGATTCATCCGCGGTTGTTAAAATCTTAATTTCTTTTGAGACTTCCTTAATTTCATTTTTCGAGTCGTCTATTAACTTAGAAATTATAGATTTGACTACTGGAACTTCTTCTCCTTCAGCGAAATTCTTTAAGGTTTCTTTCAAATTCTCTGTTGATCTCAAAGCTGCACTTTTGCATCCTGAAACTTCTTCTGCAATTGATGAACCTTTTAAATTCTGTACAAAAGATTTAGAAGTCTCTCTGTTACTCTCCAATGAAACTCTAATTTTGCTTCCTGAAATTGCTTCCAAAACTGCCGAACTCTTTAGATTTTGCACAGAAGCTTTAGAAATGTCATCGACATCGTCTGTTGGTGGTTTGGAAATCACGATTTTGTTTTCTGGAACTGTTGGCTCCGCAGCTACTGTATTTTTCAAATTTTGCATAGTAATTTTTGAAGTCTCTTTAGCGTTTTCCGTTGATTTCAAAATCACCTTTGACGAAACGTTCTTTTGCACAACAGCGTATTCCGGCAACTCGATATTTTGAGTTTTATCGTTGTCGCCATCTTGGCTCTCTTTCAGATTGTCCTGAGATTTTCTTATCTTCTGCACAACGGCGTATTCGGGAATCGTCGGAGAGATGTCGTCAAATCTTTCCACTGTTGCATATTCTGGGCTTTCTAGCAACTCGGACGAGCTGACGGCGGCGATACTCGCTGGTCGTTCTTTTCTGCCGGCTGCGGACGAGTTCCTGACAGGTGGAAGTGGTGGCGGAGGCGAGCGCGCTGAACAGAAACTCGCTGATCTTGTGGCCGGATTCACGGGATCGTTGGTCGTTGGGCTCGCTACGCTTTGGCACATGTCGACAGAAGATGACTGAATCTGGTTCTGAGCATTCTGTGAATTTAAAGACGTCTGGACCAATGAACGATTCGGATCGGAATTATAGCGACTTGGTCTAGTTTTTGAGAAGTGGCTGGTCCAGTTTCGCTGCTTCTCAATTAATTCTTTCGAGTTTGGTCGACGTTCCGGTTTTTCCGGCCGCTCCGGACGATCGTTCTCTTTTCCGAACGTTCGATCAACTTTACCCAGACCAGATCGTCGCTCTGGTGCGCAGTGACCATTCTCAAAATGGCGTTCGGCATTTAGAGCCGGTACGCTTGCGCTCCACGTGCTCAGATGTTCACGGCTGCCCGGAGGAGATGGTGAACGAGGACGGGGTGATCTTGTAGGCGATGTACATCCAGAACCTGAGTTTGCCGAACTAGAGCGAGATCGTAGACCGTGTAGGTTGTTTGGCTTCGTCATTCGGTCCACTCTGTATATAAATTAAATACATGAATCTGACTTTTTCACTTTCTCCTTTTTCTTTTCTTTAATATAAAAAAAACAAAAAACAAATATACAACAACATACACAAATAATTTTATTTGATTAATAATTAATTAGTTATAATTAATTAATAATTAATTAAGAAGAAAGTGAGTATATTTAAAAATTATATAATTTGACAATTGTTCACTTACAGTTTATTTGATTTGTTTTCTTCGCCAAGTTTCTCAAAAAGAGCTCGAGCGTTGTTAAAACGTGCCACATGACTCTCAGTCCTAACCACTGTCACTTGCGTCGGAGATTCTTTCAATGGAACAGTTGGCTCCTTAAACCCATCCGACAAGATGTTCGTTCTGTGGTTTAGATTGTCCAGTTGCGGCTTCGATTGGAAGATAGTTGCGATAGCTGACACTTTGGAGCCACCCACTCGCTTCTTTTCTTCTATTGCTGCCATGTCTGGCACAAGATTGAACAAAAGAATAAAGCATGCTAATCTTACTACTGTGCTAAAACTACTGTGTGAAAACATATCTCTCTCTTTAAGAAAAAAGTAGAGAAAAACATTGTTATTTGATAAAATATTTTATTATAAGTTTTACCTATGACTCAAAATATATGTCACAGATTTGTATAGATATTAATTATTGATGTGTTTCAGCCCATTGTCATTTAATTTGCTTTTAATGTACTTCATTGCAGCAATCTGTAAAGAAATCAGAGATTAATCGGTCAATATCTAATATCTGATATCTAATATCTATAAAGAAATTAATCAATATCAAATATCAACTAAAGAAAAAATAAAAACAAATAGGTATATACAAGTAATCATAACTAATAAATTAGTTAAATATAATAGTTACTGTATGGTAAATTATTATCTTTATTTTATGATTATAATTTTACTTATTTTTCAGCAAAAGTTGTTTTATTATAAAATACTTTTATTAAAATTAATTTCATAATTTTTTTCGATAAAATTTGTTTACATTTTACTTTTTATAATATATTAAAAAAACATTTTCTGCCATTGTTACTTATAACTTATAGTGTATATTAGCATGGTTAATTGGATTTTCTGACCTTTACAGAATTTGAATATTTATCTTCTTTGAATATTTATCGTTTATATAGAGAATTAATGCCACAAATCTTTTAATTTTTGAAAAAAAAATACAGTTCTTTCTTAAAAACACAAAAACTAAAATAAAAGTGTATGTATAATATATTTATACATACAAATATCATCTCACAAAAATTTCTTTTAACTATTAAGAAAATTGCGAAGAAAAGTAATTTATACAATTAAATATGATACAATAAAATAAATAACTTTTACTTTTATATAATAAAAAAAAAACATTATAATAATATAAACACATACATAAATAAACTATGTATTTTTGGTATATACATAATTATACTTTAATATGTAAATACAGCAAATAAAAAAATTAATTTGAAACTAATAAAAATTAATGAACAAACTAGAAGTACATAAAATTCATTCTATTAATTTTGTGAATTTTTCATAAATATAAAGTAATATTAAAAATGTAAAGAAAATTACAGTTTTAGTTTTGTGTGCTTCTTATTTATATTCTTTAAATTTATATACACATATATGTGCATTGCTTTAATATAATATATATAATTAACTTGTATTTTCTAAAAATGGTAATGAGAACAAAAGTTGAGTGACAAACATAAAATATAATATAATAGATGAGTCTGTCTCAAGCTTTAACTCTCCTCCCATAACACACCATCCTGCTGCAATCAATACTTGAGTGTTGTTCCTATGGTAAGATAGATGTGAAAAGAGCTATAATTTTGCATTGCTTGCCTGGTCACATAATTGCTGGTGTTATGGCAGACATATTGTGATATATTTGTGGAATGATGTGGCACCCTTTCTACAGGGTTTATTCACACAGTTTTATCTAGATATGTATTCTATCTGTGAATGTATCTAACACTTCTGCTGAAAATATATCTAATTTTAAATAAAAATTTTTGTTTATAAGTTATTTAGCTTTAAAAAATGTTGTTTTTAAAATAATATATTGACAAAAATATATTTTACCATAAAAATTCATACACATGACAAAACTGAACATAACATTAAAAATTATTCCACTTTTATTTAATATATAAGTAAACTATATTTGATAATGATCCATTCACTTACATATACACATCTACTTTTTCTTTTTCTCTAGATGTATGTTATGTCTAGTGATATGTAATTTATTGATAAACTTCAAACTATATAATTAGAATATACTTATATTTGCAACTTGTGTTTCTTAAAGATTTTATATATATATATATATATATATATACACACATATATATATATATATGCGTGTATGCGCACACACATATATATATAATTGTATGTATATGCTGTATGAATTATGTGTCAGTACAACACAAGTTATAATAATATTAATAAATTAATTTATATGTGTAATTTTCTAAATAAATTAATTTATATGTATAATTTCCTCAAGTTATATCAAGCAGAAAAACTTGTTATAAAGGTATATATCTATCATAAATACTACGTTGTGTTCCATATTGTTACACAATTAACATTTTCAATATTGCTGAAATTAAAATATCAATATCAATGTTATAATATAACAAGAAAGAAAGTTATGAAAACTAAAAGTCAAATTTTTCATTAATATTAAATAATGAAACATATTATTTTATTTAACAAAACTAAAGTTTCTTTTAATCTTTAATTGAAATACTCCAATACTTGTAAATTGCACAATTTTGAGCATACAAATTAGTTCACTTAAATCTCAAAAAGAATGCAATGAAATGATGACCAGTTTAGTCAAATATAATTCCGCTTAGGCTTAGGGGCTTAGGTTCACTATGATCTCATTATTAACAAAACACCTTTCGAATCGCCATTATACTAGGAGCAGCCCCATGGAAATGCTGCTTCGACGAGTACGCCGGAACTTCCTTATAGTCTCAGTCAGCGTCATCCAGAAAGCGCGAAAGACTTACACACGGCATGTAATTGAAATTATTTTTTTTTTGAACTGACACACACACCCGGAAGACGATGTCACCATGTGTACGCAAGCATCCCCTCAATCGAGCGAATTGCAAACTCCACGCTATTCCGTTCGGCGGCGCCTTGGCAGTTTTTCTTACGATCCGCGTCGCGTTCTCGTTCCCGATGTGACGGCTGACAGGAATTGCTCGAATTCGGCGAGCTTGTACGATGCACATTAATGTGCAACCATCGTCGCCATGTCCGTTGCAGAGAGCCGGCGCCAATGTCAACGCCTCAATCCGTAGAACTAAACACACTTAACAACCGCCGTTAACGCAATACACAACACCACACTGTCGACGGACACTATGCGGACACTGCCCGACCGTGTCGATAACCCTGTGAAATTACTCAAGATGGCTGACCGCAATGTTTGTTTCCAATATAGAGTAAGAGTGCGGTCAAGACTTGCTGCAAATGTTTCGAAACATGGTTCTATTTTTACTCTACATTTAACGAGGAATAAAGATAAACGATGCTTCAAAACATTTGCAGCGAGACTTTTGCAGCGCATTCTAAGTTTCACTTGGCGCTCGCAACGATCGCGAGCGTAAGTCAGGTTCTGTCGTATTGGTCGATTTGCCGGATATGACCAATGCGGTATAAACGCGACAATAAAATCCCATGCCGATTTTTAGGCCGGTATTCATAGTCAAATCTTATATTTAAGATCGTCTTAAGTTTATCTTCAGATAATGTACGAGTAGTTTTATTGGCTGCAGA